>OVBJ01001794.1:0-23864 GCA_900406535.1 Noccaea bulbosa | reverse complement strand
TAATGTGTTAGGTTATATAAAATTGTATTGGCTGACTTTAGTTTTTGCAGTGACAATGGTTGAAAATGTCAGTGCTATGGTACTAGTGTCTATCCCTTATTCTCTTAGTGTTACAGAACTGATCGAGTTTGGAAACTTTTTGAATTACATTTCTGGTGCATTTATTTAGATTGGGTAATTAATCTTTTTTGATAACTTTTTAAAAAGATTAATATCAAAATCAAGCAATTTGCAGTAGAATCCCAATTTTATCATGTAGACATGTCACATGTGGAATAGATGCTCCGAATTTCTCTACTCTTTGTGTCAATGTTTTGTGAACCGTAGTTTGCCATAACAGTTGTTAGACTTTCATGTTTTTGACAAAATCCTGTTTTCTGTTACTTTTTGATAATTTTCTGCTATAATATAGTCTTCGGTATAACTGAAACTTTGGTTATTTTTTGCTCTGTTTTTTTCTGCTACAACATAGTTATTTAACATAGTCTTACAGATAATTGAAACTTTGGTGTCCAAATCGGTTGTTTCCCAACCTTCCAACTATTTTTTATAATATTAGTAATAATAGCATTGATATTTTTGTTTTAGCTATTCTAGTTACTTATAACTTTAACTATTCTTATTTCTTATAACAATTACATTTCTTATGTTCCTATGATATTCATACTTTTGCTTCATTTATAAATGTGCACAAGTGCGTAAGAGAGACATAATTTTATGGTCGGTTAAGGTCCATAATTTTATGACCAAATTTTACCTGAAAATTTTTGGTTTTGGTTTGGGTTTTGGTTTAGGTTCGGGTATTTATTACCCGAAAACCTAAAAATATATTCAAAGATCTACAAAAATATATTCAAAAACCCAAAAACATATCCAAAATCCCGGAAAAGGTTCATGAAAACTTCAAAAATATCTGGTTTTCGAAAAACTTAAGTTAAAAAAAAAAATTGAAATATATTTGAAAACTTATATTAAAAGATTACTTATAATTCAGGTCATACATGTAACCCGTTCGGGTATCGGTTCAGGTATTATCCGATATCTACGATATTCACATATTTTACTGGGTGTATTAACTTATATCGGTTTGGTTTCGAATATCCGGGTTTCGGGAAAAAGTCCGAGGCCTAGTAAAACCACATGCCCTAACTAAATTCCTTTTCATCTGGATTACTTTTTAAACTCCTATGAAAACCTCTGTTATTGCGGAAAAAAAGAAACCTCAGCATCTAAAAAGACAACAATCTAAGAGATGGAGGAAGAACTAAAGAACTTGATCAAAGCATGGGTTTATGCAATAGTCTCCGTATTTTATTGTTACTAATTACATTTCTTATGTTCCTATGATATTCATACTTTTGCTTCATATATAAATGTGCACAAGTGCGTAAGAGAGACATAATTTTATGGTCGGTTAAGGTCCATAATTTTATGACCAAATTTTTCCTGAAAATTTTTGGTTTTGGTTTGGGTTCGGTTATTTATTACCCGAAAACCTAAAAATATATTCAATGATCTACAAAAGAATATTCAAAAATCCAAAAAAATATCCAAAATCCCGGAAAAGGTTCATGAAAACTTCAAAAATATCTGGTTTTCGAAAAACTTAAGTTAAAAAAAAAAAAAAATTGAAATATATCTGAAAACTTATATAAAAATATTACTTATAATTCGGGTCATACATGTAACCCGTTCGGGTATCGGTTTAGGTATTACTCGATACCTACGATATTCACGTATTTTACTGGGTGTATTACCTTATATCGGTTTGGTTCCGGATATCCGGGTTTCGGGTTTCGGGAAAAAGTCCGAGGCCTAGTAAAACCACATGCCCTAACTAATTTCCTTTTCATCTGGATTACTTTTTAAACTCCTATGAAAACCTCTGTTATTGCGGAAAAAAAGAAACCTCAGCATCTAAAAAGACAACAATCTATCAGATGGAGGAAGAACTAAAGAACTTGATCAAAGCATGGGTTTATGCAATAGTCTCCGTATTTTATTGTTACTAGTTACCAAGGAGAATCAAATCTGGGGTTCCTCGATAACTCTCTGTTTTTCACGTTCTTGTTATGTCTCCAGACGACAATGCTGCTTCGAAGACGAACAACGAGTGTGAATTAATAAAGCCTTGCATGCTTATATTCAAATTTGGCAAATTTACCTTCCAAACAGAAAATTGGAATATGTCGGTGACAATTATAAAGAAGAAACTAATAATTTATTACGACTATTGGCACTAAAACTCCAATAAAATGGGCAAATGCGGTATAAAGATCAGATCCAATACTAAAGCAAACATGACATAAGTATCAAAGCACAAACATTAAGTCCAGTCGAGTTTCTTGTTGTTGCAATTTATATTCAATACAAATGTCGAAATACAAACCAAAAACATATAACAAAGTATTTCAAAGAGAAACTAGTGCCAAAATATGAGAGATATATCAAATAATCTTGACATACTCCATGATCGTGTTCAATGCCTCATAAACAAAACCGAGATGACCCCATTTTGGTATTTGAGAGTCTTGGCACTCAAGGACCAGAGTGCTTGAGTGCCGTCAATGGCTCCTATTGAGGTAGCAAAACCACAAGTCTCCATGTTATCCAAAACAGAATGATCAATATTATCAACAATGTTGGTTTAATGTTTTGAGATACTATTCAACTTTAGATAGTGTGTTTTTTCGTGCATTATTTTGAAAGTACAAACTTATAATTTTTTTTTTTGTTGTTATTAGAAAATATAATTTATTTATGTTTTAAAATAATTAATTTTAGATGATGATATGAAATGATATTATTGGTTGTTTAAAATTTGGCAAATTTATCAATTTTGAAAATATTTAGGTTTTTAAATCATATGTGGACACTATAGATTAGAAAATTGAATGCAATGTTTCCATTAGACTATATTTGTGGCTGCTCACAATAGTTGATGTGCAATGATCCATAAACATAACAAAAAAATATTTGAAAATTATGAACTACGAATTTTATTAGGCTCATGTGAATTTTGCAGTGTTCTCTCATTTAGTTCAAAAAAAAATATATATCCATCCTAACAACCATGGTTAAATCTTCCATTAGCAAGTCAAACAATCTTATTAGCTTGGTAACAGATATATACTGAATTATTTATGTCTTTATATAGTGTGATCATGGGTAATTTTGGGTGTCAAAGAAAAATAAAAGATGTGGGCTGTAATTGAAGTTTTGACAAAATTTCAAGGGCCAAATTTTGGACGTGCCAGAAGAAAAATAAAACATTCTGGCTGGAAATTAATTTCTGGTAAAATGCAAAAACCATTTAATAATAATCGCATTCATGTGGAACTTTAAAGGTGTCTACGGAGATTAACACCGCCGTCTCCGGCATGAAACCAATGTCTCCGCCTGCCGAATCAGATGGCTCTGCCGGTAAACTCTCTCCCCATTGCAGAGTTATTCTGAAGAAGTTAGTGGAATCTCAAGTCACCTCATAGAATTGGTTTTGTTTGCAGATTTCCTCGATAACGATAGATTGCAAGAAACTTTCTCCAGTGGAGAACTTGATTTTGATGATTGGACTTTGTTAATCTCCGAAATAGAGACTTCTTTCCCAGTAAGTCACGCTTGGTGTTTGCATTCCGTTTTAAACAATATCTGATTCCCGTGAACCCAAAATTAGGTTCTTGTTTAAAAGTTTTTCAAAACTTCTGAAAACTAATAAATCGCTGAACTTGCTATATTGTAGGATGAGATTGAGAAGCTATGTTTAGTTTACGATGCTTTCTTGTTGGAGTTTCCATTGTGCCATGGCTATTGGAGGAAATATGCTTACCATAAGATAAAGTTATGCACTTTAGAAGTTGCTGTTGAAGTTTTCGAACGAGCAGTGCAAGCAGCTACTTATTCCCTAGCTCTATGGCTCGACTATTGCGCTTTCGGTGTTGCTGCGTTTGAGGATCCTCATGATGTTAGTAGGTATTTCTGAATTTTCGGGGGTTGGCTTTGTGTTTTGTTCTTTGAGTAACCATTTACTGAACAAGATTTTTGCTGGCCAGATTATTTGAGAGGGGGCTTTCCTTTGTTGGAAAAGATTATTCTTGCTTTGCTCTATGGGACAAATATATAGAGTTTCTTTTGGGTCAGAAGCAATGGAGTTCACTGGCTCATGTATATCTCCGGACCCTGAGATATCCATCCAAGAAGTTGCCTTTCTATTACAATAAGTATGTCCTTTTACAGATGATTGTCCTATGCTGATACTTTGTGTTCCTGTGGCTTAAGGTTCTCTCTCCATTATACCTTTTTACAGCTTCAGGAAGATTGCAGCTTCTTTGAAAGAGAAGGTTGATTGCAGAATAGATGTTAACGGAGACCTTTCTTCAGACCACATGGAAGAAGATTTGATCCCTACACGTCACAATGATGAGGAGATCTCTGTTGTTATAAGAGACTTGAAGGGCCCTTCCTCCAGCTCGGCTGTGTCAAAAGCACTGCATGCATATTTGTCGATTGGAGAACAGTTCTATCAAGATTCACAGGAATTGATGGAGAAAATAAGTTGCTTTGAGACGCATATCCGCAGGCCTTATTTTCATGTCAAGCCGTTGGACACTGATCAGCTGGACAACTGGCATGCGTATTTGAGCTTTGCTGAAACATATGGAGACTTTGATTGGGTAGGAGTGTTTCTTGGCTTCTGGTTGAGTTTGGCTCTTGTTCCTCTTGTTTTATATCCAAAACTTGTCTCTTTGTGAATCGCAGGCAATTAAGCTTTATGAGAGATGCTTAATACCATGCGCTAATTATACTGAGTTCTGGTTCCGCTATGTGGATTTTGTTGAGAGCAAGGGTGGAAGGGAGCTAGCGAACTTTGCGTTGGCTCGAGCATCCCAAACTTTTGTCAAGGTAAATGGGATTACAATTGCTTTAGTGTATCCAAAAAAAATGGGAAATGAACAACTAAGATCATACATTATTCGTTTGTTGCCCTTTCTATGTTCACTGTAGGACGCATCTGTTATCCATTTATTCAATGCAAGATTCAAGGAACACGTTGGAGATGCATCTGCTGCTTCTGTTGCTCTGTCTAGATGTGGCGAGGAACTTGGTTTTGGTTTTGTTGAAAATGTAACCAAGAAGGCTAACATGGAAAAGCGTCTGGTATGGTCGAGAATACACTACTTGGTACCCTTCGGTTTTGATGAGTTAGTGGTCGAGGATATCTGATTATGCCGTGTTCCATGAAGGGTAACTTTGAAGCGGCTGTTACTACATACAGAGAGGCTCTGAAGAAAACACTCATTGGAGAAGAAAACTCAGAAACCACCGCAATGTTGTATGTCCAATTTTCTCGTCTCAAGTACATGGTAAGTTATGTTTTGGCCCATAACATGTCACGATTTAGGACTCACATAATTTAGAACTCTTTCTTACCTGACGGCTTAAATCCTTTCTTAGATAACAAACAGTGCTGATGAGGCAGCTCAGATTCTGATAGAGGGCAATGAGAAAGTTCCGCACTGCAAATTACTTCTTGAGGTTTTTGAAACTCTGCAAACATTTTAATCACATTTCTCCTCTGAAGGTCTATACGCCTCTGTTCACATATTTAAGCCTCAGTTGCTATCAATCTTTGTGCTATTAGGAGCTTATAAGACTCTTGATGATGCATGGAGGGTCTCGACAAGTGGATTTGTTAGATCCTATCATAGATAAGGAAATATCTCACCAGGCAGATTCCTCCGAAGGTCTGAGCGCAGAGGAGAAGGAGGAGATATCAAATTTATACATGGAGGTAACGTTTCTTTAACAGATTGGAGAATCAATGGTCGTCTTGCTTGTGGCCTTTCCAATTTCAAGTTTTGGATCGCATATAATGTGTTTGATACTTAGTGCTCTCGGCTTTGAGCAGTTTATTGACCTCTCTGGAACCATCCATGATGTGAGGAAAGCTTTGGGACGACACGTGAAGTTATTCCCACAATCTGCTAGAGCCAAGTCACATAGGCCTCGTCCTTTAGGGAAAAAATCATTCAGAGAGTTGATTCAGAGAAGAGAGAAGGCTCGTGTGTGCTTGAATGAGGACGTATCAACAGACAAAGGCATTGGCAGCAGAGTTGTTTTGCCACCCGAAGAAAAGAAAGAGTTACCGCTAGACTCTGATGATGCGCACCTGCACCGATCTAGAGATGCTGTTCGTTCTGACTGTTTCAACAGTGATGGAAACAATAGTGATGCAGAGAGGAAGAATCTCTGTGAGTCACAGAGTGATCTGTCCATGGGATTAAAGGCGGATGAAGGTGGTGCACGCTCTCGTGAAGTAAGCCTACCGATCCAAGCCTCGCCAAAACATGGTTTTGTCACTAAACAAGCTCACTTCTCGTCCAGTTCAGTAGATACTGTGAAATCTGATGCGATAGAGATCCAACCTAGTGGCTCAAGAAGTCCCAATAGTTACCAAAGTCAAGAGCCTCTCAGGCAAGCTGGTCGTAACATGTACTATAGAAGAGACCTAAACCAGAATTACAGAGATCCGAGACCTCGTTCACACGAGAGACCTTCCCAAATGTCATATTCTCCAGTAGGAACCGGGCGGGGGATGTTTGGTCAGCAGATGGGTGTTGCCCTACAAAGCTCAGTCTCGCATAATCCGCAAAACCAAAGCCAGTCTCAGTACACTGCATCTCAGATGCATCCCGTGGCTCAGACATCCAATGCTTATCCTCAAACCCAGATTCTTGGTCAGCACATGAGTGTAGTAGCTTCTTCAGACAATCCAGCAACAGTTCAAAGCTCAATCTTACCAATGACACCGAACCAATATCAAGACTCTGCATCTCATGTTCAAACATCATTTGCTTATCCTTATCCTCAGACTCAGGTTCCTCAGAATACAGTGCAAAGTAATGACCAACAACAAGGAGGTCAGATGCAGAGCAATGAAGCTTATAACCAGATGTGGCAACAGTATCACTATTACAATTACTACTACCATCAGCAACAACAGCAGCAGCATCTTCTGTCTGAACAACCACAACCGAATCAGTACTCTCAGCCAAAACTAGATAAAAATCTTGCGCAACTTCTCTCCAAACAGTACCAATCCCAAGCCGTTACTCAGTATCCACAATCTCAACAACATGTGGAACCACTCAACACACAGCAACAGAGCCAAGAACCAACAAATCAGCAGCACATTCAGTTCCAGCAACAACAACAGCAAGAGTGGTTTCAACAGCAACAACAATGGCAACAGCAACATCATCAACATCATCAACAACAACAACAACAACAACAGCAACAGTATCTTCTCTACCTTCAGCAACAGCAGTTACAAGGAGAAGCAAAAAGTGACGAACAGACACCATCAATGCCACAAGTCTCCACTAGTGATATTCAAAAGGTTTGCTTCAAATCTTTTTTTCTTTTGTTTATCATTATCTTAAGTGGTTTACTAAGAAGATATGCTCTTCTTGTAGAGTCGAGAATCTGGAGGAAATGAAGCAGATCACTCTTCTGACACCTCAATTAGTTCTATATGAATCTCATGGAGACTGATGCTTTATCTTAAAGCCCGAGGCAAATTAAAAATGTTTTCGACTTTAGTCGGGCAAGGCTAAATTGTAGAACCCGAGATTATTTCAGTGTGACGAAAACAATTTAAATATTTTTGTTATTGCTTTCTTTCTTTTTTCTTTTCTGTTTTGCCTAGAAAAGAATCTAAAATTAAAAACATTTTAAATTCGAGGGCTTGAACACGCGTCAAATTATGTGGGTGAGTCGTCCAGCTGGTTATAATATATACGTGTTTGTCTTCTATTGGATTAGAAGCGCCCACCAAAGGAACAAATCTTAGCCGTCGATTTGATCCAGAAAGAGCCGTCATAATCCTGTATTGACCGTTCGTGGAAGTTATGTGAGAGAGAAAGAAACCCAGAGAGAGAGAGAGAGAGAGGAGCAACAAGTAGAGACCACAAAACAAAAGAGAAAAGAGAAGCTCTCTCTCCCCCTTCTCTCAGGTCGGTCTTCGTCGCCTTCTTTCTCCAAATTCGATCGCTTTCTTCGTCTTCTTCTTCCTGTAAATTTTGTTTGATTTTTATATTTTTGTTTATCTTCTGTGCTGTTTGACTTTCGAATTCTTAATTATGTGCTTGTTTTTGCTTATTCCGACGTGAATTGTTGGATTTGTTAGAAAAAAACCTGTCATTTTTCATCCGGGTTTCTTTGGAAGATTTTTCCTTCGTTTTTCAAATTGTGCTGGAGAAGAGATTGAATTCGTGAAATTTATCTTTTCGGTTTTGGTTTCGATTAGCTGGTCTTTGGTAAGTTTTCATTTGGGTTTATGTTTATTGTTTCAATTTTGATTCTGCCGAATTAGCTTTATGTTCTTATCAATCATCCGTAGCGATTACTTGATTCGATGTTAGTTTATCTCTGGAATTCTAGTTGTAGTGAAAGCATGTAGCTTTGATTTTGTTTCTCTGATTGATTTGCTTAAATCTCGACTGAATTTAGGAAAAAGCGACTTATTTGTGAATTCTGTGTAGGATTCTGGGTTTGCTATATTTCTGATAGGTTGACTTTTGGTTTTGGTTTGGCTTCTCGATTTTGTCTCAGAAATTTCCTCATTGGTTTTGTGTAGATTCTTTTCCTGTGGATTTGATTATTCAATTGACTGATTGTGATGGGCTCTGTTTTCCAGAATCTGTGGTTGGCTTGATCCTGATCCCTTGAGTAAGGTCTCGTTGCACTGCTTGGTTCAAGGTCGCTGTAATTCTGACATACAGAGCCGCCAATGCCATATATAGAAATGAAGAGCAAGATAAGCAAGGTTCTTGGCGTCTGTAAGAAACATAAAGCAACTACAAGAAGTTCATGCTCTCTTTCCAAATTCTCAGAGCGCGTGCAAGGCACGAGCACGGCTACTCATACCTGCCACGACGACGACGAGAAACAGAATCTTGGTATTGTGCTCTAATTGTTGATTTAGATCATCTGAGCTAATTCTTCTCGTGTGACCAACCGTCTGATGATTGTGCCAGTTTCTTCAGGTTTGGATACTTTTACTCGGGATGTTGAAACCAATGAGTCCGCTCAAATGCTTGTTGAAGACAATTCTCAGTCTCAGTCTCAGTCTCAGTCTCAGGCGTTTTCATCTTCCGTTGGTGGTTCTGAATCTGTCGAAAAAACGGTAAGATTTGGCATATGTAGCTTACTTTCGATTATCCTTCCTTTCACAGACACTAGATGAGCAAATTCTGTTGTGGACCAATACAGGAAAATGCTTGCAATTATCTGTCAAACTCGGATACAATATTCTCACCTGTTCTGAATGACGAACTGAATGGAACTGATCGAGGTATTTGTTTACTGGTGCAGTTTTCGATTCTAAAGTCTTCCTTTGTTTGATTTATAATAAATCTAATGGATTTCTTTCGTTCAGTGTTTACGGCAGGAAACTCTGTGAACTGGGAAATTCCCAGGTGGGGAGGCGACGAGAGCAGCAACAAGATCTGCTTTGACAACCAAACGTGCAACGTTTCTGATTTCTACATCTCTGACGTTCTTATTGCGAGCTTGCCGTTTGATGAGAGTAGAAACAACGATGCCTTCGCCGAAATAAGCCCTTTACCTCATTACATCTTCCCTGAGCAGTACATGATACTACCTTACTTAGAAGATGGATCAGCCAACACAGATGATGTTAAGTCGGATGTTGACAGCAGGATTAATCTCGACAGCCATGACTTATTTCTGGCGTTCAACAGGACGAGATCGCACACTGTGCAACCAGAGGATCATGCTGAGTCTGAACAAGCTGAAGAGTTTGACCCTCAACTTTTTATAAGGAATCAGCCGGAGTTGTCGGATGTTGTATCCAACTATTGGCCTAGGGATAACTTAAGAAAGAAGGCTGTGACCCTTGTCCTTGATTTGGATGGTATGACTTCTCATTTAGTAATTATTGAGTCTGACTTGTCCTGTCACGGTAGTCCTTATTATGAGCTCATTTCTTATACAGTTGTTCCTTAACTTTATGTCGTATAGTAAATCATTTTTGGGACTGAATGTGATTTGAATTTATTTCTTCATTTTGATTGGTTCATTATCATTGAATGTATGATTGAAATTCTAAGCGTGGTATTACCCTTTGCAACTTTTTCTGTTGATGAGGAAATATAGGGAAGCATTTTATTGATTTTGTTTCACTTCTCTTACCTCTAACGGTAGATGTGCTGCTGAACTTACCAAATATAATTTTCTCTCAAATGCAGAAACTCTGGTCCATTCGACTCTGGAATCATGCAATGTTGCAGATTTTTCCTTCAAAGTCTTTTTCAACATGCAAGAAAACACGGTCTATGTGAAACAGAGGCCACACCTTTACAAGTTCTTGGAGAGGGTGGTCGAATTGTTTCATGTTGTTATCTTCACTGCGAGCCACAGCATCTACGCATCACAGCTTCTCGATATATTGGACCCAGATGGAAAGTTTATATCACAGCGTTTTTACCGCGACTCATGCATTCTTTCTGATGGAATTTACACCAAGGATTTAACTGTTCTGGGTCTTGATTTGGCCAAAGTGGCTATAATTGACAACTGTCCGCAGGTACTTTATCTAGAGATCTGCTCATCGATCTGTGGCATTTTTCATCTGGCGGTGTTTCTTTGTACTTATTATACTCGCTTACTTAGGACACTATTACATTTCATAAAAGGACGCAACCATCAACTTCAGTTTGAAGAATATCTATCTCGTTACATATTTCAAGCTTTCTTGGTGTGTACATGGGACCCTCATCGCTTCCGATTTGATAATTTAACTCTTGTCTTTGTTAATTGTTTCAGGTGTACAGATTGCAAATAAACAATGGGATCCCGATCAAAAGTTGGTATGATGATCCATCTGATGATGGTTTGATTACTATACTTCCCTTCTTAGAGACTTTGGCTGTTGCGGATGATGTTCGGCCTATCATTGGCAGGAGATTTGGTAACAAGGAATAAGAGCTTCCTTCTCTTTTTTCTCTATATACATCGAGTGCAGATTCTGATTTCTTTCCTTTCGAATTTTAGTCATAAACTGGCCCTTAATTATAGCTCCTCGTATCTCTTTTTAGGTCGTTAATTAGGTAACCAAAGAATAAGCTCGTTGAGTCTAGTGAGAGTAAGTTTTCCTTGCTTGCTCGCTTTTTAGGACCTTCTGAATAGAAGACCTAGTTGTGGGCTTAAATCATATTGTTATACTGGTTCTTCTCTGCCAAGATAGTTCGTAGATCTTGCAGTTACAAATGTACAGTTGGTTAAGCTGAGATAATATGAATGTGTACAAATGAGTTCTTATTGCGTGAAATCATTTTTGAAGTTAACACCAGTTGCATTCATGTCTTTCTCTTTGAACGTCTCTTATACTGTTACTTAAACTTCAAGTTCTTGCTTGAACTGGTGAATCCAAATCCTTTTAGCNGTTTTTTTTTTTTTTTTTTTTTTTTTTGGTTTTGAAAGTCTTGAAAACATAAAGTTATTCAGAGAAATCTTGAATCTTCATCCAGCTTATTCCACTTTTCGCCTCTTGGCTCTGCAACATTCAGATAGATAATTATACTTCTGCGGTGGGGGGGAATACTGAATATGCGACGATCGAGTCAGCTTCATGGTATATATACAGTCTATAATGCTCATAAAAGTTTACATAATCTTGCATGCCTTATGTGCAGATATCATCCAACGAAGTAACGAACCTTTAACTATATTATACGCTATAAGGAAATGACGAGTAAGTATGTTAAATCCATTTTTACTTGTCACTTTTTTATTGGTCTAACAAGCTTCCTTTTGCTTTTGGTTTTTTTTTGTTTCCTTCCTGTCTAACCTTGTGGTTGCCTAAAAACCAAAGCCATATATGTAATCTTTATACTGAAAGCTGTCTCACAGTTTTGTTACTTGACCCAGTAGGAAACTTGTTTCTGTCTTCTGTTTCTCCACCATTGTTTCATGTAGATAACAAGGCTTGGTTTAATATAATACACTCACAGATGATTGTTTTTAACAAAATTCACAGATTAGTAATATAATATGTATATCTCAGTGTCAGATAACATTGTTAAATCGATTTCTGAGGTTTGGTTGTTTCCACCTTGGTTTTAACATTTGTGGTGCTGTGATTGGGGTTTAAGTTAATTAATGTGTTGTTGATCTTTGATGTTGTCCTGAGTGAAACTTTCCAGGAATCAGAGCTCTGCTTAAAAGTAAAAACCAATCTCAGACTCTCTGTTTGCCCATGAAGTAACCTTTGCAACAGTTAGAAAACTTTGTAACTCTTGAATATACATATGAAAAAGATGTCTGGAGTCTTTTTAGAAGCTCATAATCTCTACGGCTAGTGATCCTTTTCACAGTTTTATATAAACTTTTCTTCCTTCATTCTGTAGAATCCTTATCATATGGACTTTTTTGGCGTACAGTTATAAAAAAATCCTTCAGTAGTCTCCACAAAGCTTTCTTACAATTTATCGACAGTCGACTCTAATCAGTCAGACCGCTGATTAATTCGACAAGGAGAAAGATTCAAAGCCAAACCGCTGTTCTTGTCTGATTTCGAAAACACTGACTAGAAAAACAAAAAAAACTAAAATAAAATATAATCACTAGCTCGAATATGACCATCGAAAGTCAAAACCTTCCGAACCGTTTAGAGTCTTTCGACAGAGATAAACTTGGACGCTCCGTTATCCATACACCATTGCAACCGAAGGAGCTGTAGAAAGAGAAGATATGCTGAGAACTTGTTCGCTTCTCTGTTCTTCAACATCTGTCACTTTCACTCCAATTCAACTATTCAATCCCAATATTTCTCCTCATTTCCAAACCTTGGAACTCTCTCGTCCCTTATCTGCTTTGTCTCGTGCCCGATGTCACTTCAGTTTCGTTGGGGCTCGTGGAAATTCCAGCTTCATCATTCGTTCCACTGGTAATTAAGTTTGTAATTTTCTTGGGTTTATTTGAAACTTATTTTGGAAAATTTTGAAAGTTTTCAGCAACTGGATTGTCGTATAATATCTGATTTATGTGTGTAGATGAAGGTTTCTTTGATTCTAATCTCGTTTTGCGGTTTGAGGTTTCTCATTCTTGTTCTTATTTCATAATCTTCTTCTTCTTCTTCTTCTTCTTCTTCCTTATGAAATTTGTTTACTTTGTTCCATGGATGTTCTTTCAGTTTCTCTTTCCAAGCTGCGGAAACTACAGAATTTTAGGGTTTTTTGAATTGGAAGCTCTTGCCAACTTGATTATTGAATTGATTCTAAACATGATTTCATTGGCCCCTCTTGTGTTCATAAAATTTTCAGCTACTGAGGAAGTTGTGGAAACCAGTAGTAACAGTGGACTGGATTTGGTAGAGGTTGGATTCTTGTCTGGTGTTCATGGCCTACAAGGAGAGATTTGCATCAAACCAAACACTGATTTTCCAGATTTACGCTTCTCTAAGGTAAAAGTAATTACATAAAAGGAGAGAAACTTGTGGAAAGTTTTTTTTTTTTTTCCTTCATTCTGAAGAAATCAAGAAAATTTATATCATTTGACATTGCTTTTCCATTAGCCTGGTAGAAGATGGTTAAAACAACAACTGATGGGACAAGAAAAGATCGAAGAGGTCGAATTAGTCGAAGGAAGACCTCATCCTGCTCAGAAGAGTTGGATTCTCAAGTTTCGAGGCTTGGACGATGTTGATCAGGTAGTGTAAATGATCCATTAGAGATTGCGGTTTGAGTTGATTTGTCATATTTCAAATCTTTGGCGGGTTTCCTTCAGGTGAGACAGCTCGTTGGCGCAACTCTTCTTGCTGAGGAAGACGATCGTCCCGAGCTTGACGAAGGAGAGTTTTACTCTCGTGATCTTCTAGGCATGAGAGTTCTTCTCAGGGTGCATATTTTTTCTTATTTGCCTCTTATCGAAAAATGTGATAGTTCTCTGGTTTCAATCAGTTGTGTTTTATTCAGGAGACTGGTCAACTTGTTGGAACTGTTGATAATGTTTTCGACAATGGTGGAAACGATCTTCTACATGTCTTGCTTGATTCATCATCCATGGAAGTTTGCAATGGGAATCCAAAGACGAAACAGCTTGTGTGGATACCTTTTGTAGATGCAATTGTTCCCGACGTTGATTTAGAGAGAAAAGAGATGTATATAACTCCACCGAAGGGACTCCTCGAGGTGAATATGCGAGCAGATGATCGTTCCAAGAAAGAAAGGCGTCAGCTTGTGAGGCATATTCTTCTTCTGCGCTCTTATAATTGATCAGATTTTTTTTTTTTGTAGATTTTCCCATTGTGAAGTGATCTTTAAACTTTACGTTTTGGTCATTTTCAGGAGTGGAAAGAAAGAAAAAAGCAGCAGAAGCGGCTTCTTGCTGCTAAGAAGAAGTTATGTGAGTTGGAGCAGAAGCATGTGTTCGATGGGTTAAGGTTCGGTGAAAAGTCTCAACGGAATTTGCTTGCTGAGAATATCGTTAACGTGAACTCCACACTGCTTCAGAAAGCTTTGCAAAGTATCGAGAAGTCATCCAAGAAGAGGTAAAATATAACTCCCAAGAAATCTCCCAAACCATTGTGATAACTGAAGTCTGTGTTCTCATCATATGAATCTTGATGAATTAGATGGAATGTAACTGAGGAAATCAACACATTAAGAGCTAGAGTATCGGAGTGTAATCTAAGTGTATCTCGCGAGTGGCTTGGTTTGGATGCAAGTAAAGAGAAAATGGGTGATGATAACTTCACTTTCCTTCAACAAGGGAAAAGTCTATTCTCTGAGGGAAAAGTTTCTATCTGTTTGGTTCTCAGTGATCATGAGAAGGAACAAGCAGAAGGTGAGAATGGTGCAGTCTCGTACCTTCTTACACTACTTGATGATGAGCAGAGGTTCCCAAAGGTTAGCTAAAAACATGAATTTTCTCATGTCGTTTTTAGTTATAGCTTTCACTAGAAGATAACTGTTGGGATACATGCAGGAAGAAGAACGTTCTTGTGTGCCACTAGTCGTAGTTTCTCCTGAACATGCCATCGAAGCTCTGCAGAAGCTATTTCAGGATAATGATCATTTTGGATTTGACTCAGAAAAGGTTTAAGGCTTTATTAATTCCCTCTCCAAGGATAGTTTTGTATTTCGGTTTATCAGATTATATTCTAACAACACTCAACTCATGTTTTACTAGATCTGGTTTCTCAAAGAAGAAACTCTTCCCGTAGTTTGTAGCTCGCCGGAGGAACCGAAAAAGCACAAGATCTTGATGAAATCGCCATGGGAGATACTCAAGTCTCCGGTTGGCTCTGGTGGAGTATTGAGCATCCTTGCTTCACATGGAGTCACAGACTCTCTTTCCAGCCTAGGAATCGATTATCTTCAGGTATCTATTGCTTTTATCTCTTTGATCCAACTCATATTCAGAAAAAGTTTGTTCCTTTGTGATTTCTTCCTTCAAACTTTGGTAAAAAAAGCAACTTTAAGATGTTTTGCGTCTTCATAGGTACACAGCATCGAAACGAAACCACAAGAATATTTGCAACATTACATGAGTCCGATGCTTGCTGGACTTGTGAGGGCAAAAGAAGCAGAGATTGGGATTCAGGTGGCGGGAGAATCTGAAGTCAAGAACTTGGAAATGGTATTCTCGGTGAAGTTTCTGAAGAGATTGAAGGGCAAAATTGAGTTTGAAGCTGTTATGAAGATGAATTCACATGTTCAGAAGGTTGAGAAAGAGTGGATCGAGTCGGTACCATCAGAGCCAAACTCGTTTGAGTTTCGTTCTGATATTTTCAGAGTCTTGAGTGAATGTTCTTCTTCGTCAGCTAAGATTTGTTTGATGAACATCACGGTCTAGAACATGTATAACCAGGGGCCGATCCAGAAACAAATATTATATGGGGCACAATATATAAATATTTATTTATTTATTTAAAATACTTAAAAAGTTATTATGTTCATTATAATATAAATTGTGACGTAAAAATTCTAAATTATATATAAAAAGTAATAAGAACATAAGATTTTTTAGATTTTTAACAATAAATGATTCATTTTTTTAATCAAACCACTTTTTAATAAATATTAACCAATAGAGTTTCAAGAATTCAATTACTTTTAATTAATGGTTTTTGAAATTTGTAAAAAGTATCTTAAAAATTCTAAAACATCTTACATTCTGGAACAAGAAAATTTTTTACAACATCGGAGGGAGTATAAAATAAGATATAAGTTATTTAGTAAATTATTTGAAAGAATGATTTTTAAAAAAATGATAAAATTTTATTTTTTTAACAAAACAGCTACTATAAAGCACAAAGCATAGTTCGAACCATGGGAGTGTAGGGCAACTTTGATGAAATCTGACCAATATGCTACATTTACCTTATATGAAATGTAATATAAACTGACAATAATAAAGTTAGCATGGGGCATGTGCCACACCCCCTCTCCATTTACCTTATATGAAGTGTAGGGCATGTGCCACACCCCCTCTCCACGTAGATCCGCCCATGTGTATAACCATCATAGAATACACTCGTGGAAGAGACGCACCGCACCCTAAATGGAATTCTTTCTTCATAACTAATGTAATATAAGCTATTTTACTAAATATAATTTTGAAAAATATGAATTGGAATTTGACCCATAAAAAAATAAAAGTCTTACAATTGGAAGTAAATTATTATGTTTTGTGTGTATGTTAATCATATTTCTAAGTTATAAGTCCAAGTTCATGTTCATAACTATTTAATCATTGATTGTTATGATTATGATGTCTTGAATACTCATCTTGATAATTAAGAATTTTATGATTATGATGTTGTTCACGCTTGTCTATTTTGAAAATAATAGTTGGCTTGCTTAGCATTTTATAATTGTTTGGGACTTGACAGTTAATTATAGTGGACAAAGCAGTGGTGAGCATCTCAATATCTGATTTGCATTTGAAAAAAAACAAATAATTAATAACTATGTGTCTAAAACTTTTTTTGTTTCTGATTTTCAAAAGATTTCTCATTGTAAACAGTGATGATATTATTCGACTAAAGTATACACATTGTGAGCTCTTTAGAGTTTAGGGTATTTAGGTAAGCTTGCAGTTCAGCTAGAAAAAGAATGGAATTACATTTGTAACCAATTTTGAATTATTTGCTATAAAAAGTTAAACAACTATCATTTTATCTATAGTAATATTTGTATGCGTGTTTTTGTAGACTTCCGATCATTTTGATAATGACACAATATTTCGTGCTGTGAGGGCTTGAACAAGCTTTCGACACCTTAACATCTCTTTCTGTGAGATGAGTGCGGTCTGGCTCTAGAACACTTACAAGGGTGATTGCCAAAGGGTGGATCTCTGATGCCTTTAATTTTTGTCCCGGTTGTTTTGAAAAATAATCCTCTAATATTTTACATGTATCAAATGTAAAAAAATAATAATTGGGGTTTTTGGCAATAGTCTGAGTTTTTCTANCTAATTTTTTTTTTTTTTTTTTTTTTTTTTGCAATAGACTTACATATAGAAATTAAATTATCTTGTTGTCACAGATTCTAAAATTGATGTTTGAAGAAAACGGATTTGCATGTATGTGTCAATAAAGAAAAACAGAGCTGAATAAAATTTATATACATAAATGATCCTTTCGTCTATTTCCTTTTTGTTTAGTTATTTTTGGTGCAAATAGATGACATAAAACAATTAGTGGAATACAATTTAGGGGAATAAATATGATAAATGTGCTTTTATTAAAACCGTGAATAAATATGGTAGATGAACATTTTTCAGCAGAATTGTGATCAAATTCAATTATTTTCAACAGAATAGGTGAAATTGTTTTTCCCTAACTCTTATTACAAAAGGTAGAATTTCAAAAGAATATTTAATTCTACCAAATTTTGTTCCTGTGTAAATGTATCCATTTGTATTGTATCCATTTTATATTTTTATTCCTTTTCGTTTTACAGATGGCTGATAGGCCCACATGTCTACGTTTAAAAAATGCCCACACGATAATTAATTTCTATGTTCCTTACAGTTTTAAAGCCCGGAAGAGAAATTCTATTGGGCCAAAACGTGAGCCCAATTCGTGCGCAATCAAAAACCCTAGATAATGCCTATAAATTGTTTTTCTTCTTCTGGTTACAGTGTCGCCTTTGAGATCTTACGAAGGAGCAAAAATGGCCGTCCCGTTGCAAACCAAGAAGATCGTGAAGAAGAGGTCTGCCAAATTCATCAGGCCCCAGAGTGATCGCCGCATCACTGTGAAGGTAACCCACTTTGTCTTGTTTTCATTGTTAAAGATTTAACCTTTTTTTTTTTTTTTTCCTTATGCTTATTCGTGGAATTTCATGGCTGTTCTTTACTTTCCGGAGACTGATGGCTTTGCTCTTCTGGAAAACTTAGCTTAGATACTTACCAAATGATAGTTTTTCGATTCTGTTCTTCCTCTCGACTTGGTTAGATTTAAGATTTAGTTGATGCGGTTTAGCTGGAAAAGATAAGATGTCGTTGATTGTTTCAATCTTCATTAGTTCCATTTTCCATCTGAATATGCCCTATGGTATCTGGTGGCCAGAATTTCTACTTATGTTTCTGGTCACTTCGTTTTTCAAGGGCAGATAGTGAAACTCCTACAGGACTTGCGACACAGTTTGCTTTTGTTTTGATAAGCTTACTGTTACTTTAAACCCTGTTGACATTTTCGTCTCTCTAAACATTGCTGATTTTTTCATTTTCTGTATTCGTTATTTTGTTCTCTCCAACACGTGTTTTGGGTTTGTTTCTTTTTTTCAGGAAAGCTGGAGGAGGCCAAAGGGTATTGATTCCAGAGTTCGTAGGAAGTTCAAAGGTGTCACTTTGATGCCCAATGTCGGTTACGGATCTGACAAGAAGACCCGTCACTATCTTCCCAATGGATTCAAGAAGTTCGTTGTCCACAACGTCAAAGAGCTCGAGCTACTCATGATGCATAACAGGTAAATATTTATATACATCTATATATATATAATATATAGTTAGTTATACATCTGAAAGATTACTGAGTAAATTCTCATTGTCTGTTATTGTTGCTTGTCAGGACTTACTGTGCAGAGATTGCTCACAATGTGTCAACAAGACTGAGGAAGTTCATTGTGGAGAGAGCTGCTCAGCTAGACATTTGCGTTACCAACAAGCTTGCTAGGTTGCGTAGCCAGGAAGACGAGTGAACTAAGCCCTAGTGTTGCTTTTATCTGTCGTTGACTATTTCAAGTTTATTATTACTTTCTCTTTCTTTTTTGCGGTACTGAAGAGTGTCTGAATGTTTTTATGCTTTCTGGTTTGAGGATGTGACCAATTCTCAGAATCTATTATTCTACATTCCGATCTTACTTACAAATTCAGACCTTTGACCAAATATTCGACCAAATTTGGTCTGATAATGCGCTTTTTAAAAGACCCCGAAGCGAATCCGATAGAATTCGTGAGAAATTTCAAACCTTTTATAACTAGGGAAATGTGTTAAGTGAAGAGAATTGATAATATGAAACGGCAACGTTCGTAGCTTAGTGGATATATCAGAATATATTGTTGATTCGCTAATGTGACCGTTACAGAAATGGGGAGTGGCGCCATTTGTCGACGATTCAGGTTTCGAGCTCTCTCCTTCTCGTGCTTCCATGGAACATGTACTAGGAGTTTCTCTGTTGCCATGGAGCTCCGGAGTCGCGAAAGTTTGATATGTGATCACTTGTGGAACGGACGACTCGACAAGGCTCAAGTGATTTTCAATCAGGTTCCATCTCCTCGTGTGAGTCTTTACACGAAAATGATCTCCGGGTACACGAGGAACAACAGATTGGTTGATGCGTTGAAACTGTTCGATGAAATGCCTGTGAATGTGAGAGACGTTGTGTCGTGGAACTCGATGATCAGCGGATGTGTTGAGTGTGGGGATATGGATACCGCGGTGAAGCTGTTCGATGAAATGCCTGAGAGAAGCGTTGTTTCGTGGACGGCGATGGTGAATGGGTGTTTTAAGTCCGGTTTGGTTGATCGAGCTGAGAGATTGTTTTATCAAATGCCGGTGAAAGATATTGCAGCTTGGAACGCGATGCTTCATGGGTATTTGCAGTTTGGTAAAGTAGAAGAGGCCTTGAAGTTGTTTAAGCAGATGCCTCGGAAGAATGTGATTTCGTGGACGACGATGATCTGTGGGTTAGACCAGAATGAGAGGAGTGGAGAAGCTCTCGTTTTGTTTAAGGGTATGTTGAGCTGTTGCATAAAGTCGACTTCGAGAACATTCACTTGTGTAATCACAGCCTGTGCAAATGCTCCAGCGTTTCATTTGGGTACACAAGTTCATGGCTTCATCGTCAAGTCGGGGTTTTTATATGATGAATATGTATCTGCTTCGCTCATAACGTTTTATGCAAACTGCAAAAGAACAGAGGAGTTTCGGAAGGTGTTTGACGAGAAAGCACATGAAAAAGTTGCTGTGTGGACTGCTCTATTGTCAGGGTATAGTCTGAACAAAAAGCACGAAGATGCATTAAGTGTTTTCTCTGAGATGTTGAGAAACAGTATCTTACCGAATCAATCAACATTTGCTAGCGGATTAAACTCTTGCTCTGCATTGGGATCATTGGATTGGGGTAAGGAGATGCATGGAGTCGCTGTAAAACTTGGTTTAGGAACTGATGCCTTTGTAGGTAATTCTCTTGTTGTCATGTACAGTGACTGTGGAAATGCAAATGATGCTGTGTTGGTGTTCACAGAAATCTTGAAGAAGAGCACTGTCTCGTGGAATTCCATTATTGTTGGCTGCGCGCAGCACGGGCATGCTAAATGGGCTTTTGTGATATTTTCTTTAATGATTCGCTTAAACAAAGAGCCAGATGAGATCACTTTTACTGGCTTACTCTCTGCCTGTAGCCATTGTGGGTATCTACAGAAAGGAAGAAAGTTGTTTGATTACATGTCAAGCGGACCAAATCATATCGATAGGAAGATTCAACACTACACTTGTATGGTAGATATCTTGGGAAGAAGCGGGAAATTGAAAGAGGCAGAGGAGCTTATCGAGAGCATGCTTGTGAAACCTAATGAAATGGTTTGGTTGGCTTTACTTAGTGCTTGTAGGATGCATTCTGATGTAGACATAGCCGAGAAAGCTGCTGCTGCCATTTTTCAGCTGGACTCAAAATCAAGCGCGGCTTATGTCTTGCTGTCGAATATATATGCTTCTGCTGGTAGATGGTCGAATGTATCGAAACTGAGAGTTAAGATGAAGCAGAAGGGGATAATGAAGAAACCTGGGAGCAGCTGGGTTGTGTTTAGAGGGAAAAAGCACGAGTTTTTCTCCGGTGATCGACCAGATAGCTTGGTTATTTATGAGAAGTTGGTCTTCCTGAGAGACAAGTTGAAGGAACTTGGCTATGTTCCTGATTACAGATCTGCGTTACACGATGTTGAAGACGAACAGAAAGAAGAGAGTTTGTGGAATCACAGTGAGAGGCTTGCTCTTGCGTTTGGGTTGGTTAATACAGTTGAAGGAAGTAGTGTTACAGTTATGAAGAATTTACGGGTGTGTGAAGATTGTCACTCAGTGTTCAAGCTGATCTCAAGAGTTGTGGAACGTGAGATTGTTTTAAGAGATTCGACTCGGTTTCATCACTTTAAAAATGGGATGTGTTCTTGTGGGGATTATTGGTAGAAAAGAACCTGAGAAAGTTACAGACTTTGACTTGTGATGTGAGAGACTCTAAATATTAATGCAAGGATAAGAAACTCTAAATATGGTTGCGAGTTGTGTGGTGGTGATTATCAAGTCACGAACCAGTCCAAAAGAAGAAACTTCCGTCAAGTTGCATCAGGATAGTCTGAGAAACAGTGATGCAATAAGCTAGGTACCACTCTGCTAATGCTCCTGATATTATATGTGGAATTTTTTTGGAATATATAACAACCACGGCGAGCTCTCACTTCTTCTCTGTTTTTTTTGTTTTTTTGTTTTTTTTGGAATCAGGCTATTGGCTATCGGTGCAATTATTTTTGTCTTCTTCTTCTTCGTCTTCATCCTCTTGTGGCAAATTGGTTATATGACGTTTTTCCAAGCTTCAGCGGAGAAGATGTCCGCAAGAACTTCCTCAGCCACTTTCTAAAGGAGTTGGATCGGAAGCTTATCGTTGCTTTCAAAGACAACGAGATCCAGAGAGGCCGATCACTCGATCCCGAGCTTAAACATGCGATACTGAATTCAAGAATTGCAGTGGTCGTGTTTTCCAAAAATTACGCCTCTTCAAGCTGGTGCCTGAATGAGCTGCTGGAGATCTTGAAATGCAAGAAAAAGCGTGGTCAAATAGTGTTACCCATATTCTACCGTTTGGATCCTTCCCACGTGAGGTAACAAACCGGAGACTTTGGGAATATCTTGAGAAGATCTTTGGGTAAATGCAAGAAAAAGCGTGGTCAAATGGTCATTTTACAGACAAAGAGATGCAGTAAGGGAATGCGTGGTAAACATTAAGCATGAACTGAACAAAATACTACATCGCAATTCTTTTTCAGAATCTTCTATAATATAAAATCACTGAATTTTTTTATCGTTTGCAGATTAGGTGAAGAATATTTTTAATCTTTGATTGTGAATCTTGGAGAAATCTTCATATTTACTCACCGAACAACTGGAACCTCTCTCACCAATATACCTCTACTTCAAAGCACCATCTCCAAACCATCATTCAGATTTCGAGCTTGTGTTCTGCTTGATCTTGCATCGTTCAATGCCGCATCCGTTGAGCTATATTGTCGGTTCAGATGCAGACTCGGTAACCACTTGGATTTAACTGATCATCAGACACATGACTTCTCGATGTCTCATGACGGTGGTAGTACTGTGGCTATATTCGAGTGTCGTTTCCCTTTACACACAGAAAATGGTACTCTACCTCATCTCAACTACGATCAGGTGGATGTAGAGTTTCAAGTCATTGACCGCTTTAAACAAAACGGCATACGACTCGCTAGGGACTGTACGCCATATCCGAAGAATCCAAAAGAATGGGGACAACCTTGGAGGACATGAGACTGAAAGCAGCCAAGAGTTGGGAGACAGCACTGATATCGGAAAAGAGACGACTGATCACAGTGTAGAGTGGAGACGACAATGTAGAAAAAGGGAGAAGCTGTAAGCGAATATGGATGGTAAGTATTACGCGCAACAAAATCTATTTTATAGAATGATTTGAATCATTATTACGATAAACAAGAAACTATTTTACATAATGATTCGAGTGTATTTTTTCTGCAGAATATGATGAGAAGACTCAAGAAACTACTGACGTGCTCTAACTTCAAAAGGCTAGAGACATAGGAGAATCTTACCATGAGTCTTTGACTGTGAAAATCTTCAACTTTGTTAGGTAACACAAACTGACCCTACGTAATGGAATCGTTACGTCAGCAATGATGTTTAATTTCTTTTGTGTAAAAAATTGAATCTAACTCCATCAATGTGACTTCTTGCTTTTTAAAATATATAAATGTGGGGAAACTTCCTACCTGTGACTAGAAAGAATTGCTCAGATGCCACAAATTGGCGAACCGGTCGCTCATATGCCACAAAAAGAAAATGAATTTCTTTTCTAATTATTTTTAAATCGAAAAACAAGTAAAAGACAGTTGAACCAAAGCAAAGTTGAAGTATTTACGAATCCAACCAGGGTTATACCCGATAACCGCAAACCCGACCCGATCACACTGGATATTAATCTTCAAATCCCTAATTTCACCGTTTCTGTTTTTTTTTTCTTAAGTAAAAATTTGAAATTGAGCAGTGAGTGAAAGGAGGAATAAATCCAAAG
>OVBJ01001793.1:6742-23699 GCA_900406535.1 Noccaea bulbosa | reverse complement strand
TATATTTATGCAATTTTAAAAACTCCTGAAAAATAAAACTAAGTAGTTATGCATGCAAAAATGATATGAAAATTTAAAATGAAAATAAAAACCATGTGGGTTGCTTCCCACAAAGCGCTTTGTTTTAAGTCATTTAGCTTGACTANTAAGTAATTTAGCTTGACTCCTTTTTCTTTTTAGGTGTGGATGAGCTCAACTAAAGGGTTTGGGGTCCCTTTAGATTCTCCATTCTCCGGTTCAGGGGGCTTTCTTGGTGGTCTGGGCACGCCAAGATCATCTCCTGTGCCATCTTTGAAGACAAATGCCCTCGGGAAGAGCTTTAAGGTGTTCATGAGCTTCTCCTTTGCGGTATGAGCTTCGTTTGGGTCCGGATCCGTAGGGGTAAGGATTCTCATCTTGGTAAAGGACTTAAGTACGCCATCAGGCTCCTCATCAGCTTCATTTTCGTCCAAGGTATGGAGCAAAACCGAGTAGATATCCTTGAAGACATCTTTATGTTTCAGCTTTGACGGTTTCATGGCCACCTTCGGTTTTGGATAGAGGTCACTCTCCTTGGCGTCTTTAGGCATTATGGCTCATTTCTTTGGCATGTTAGAAGTCTTCTCTGGTGGCAGCTTGATCTCTCTTGGTGCTTTCTTGAAGTCGATGCTTTGATAGAAAACATCTTGTCGGATATTTCCTAGTGACATGCGGCTTCTCATGAAGTCTATGATCGCACCGGTGTAAGCTCTTCTTGACACCCCTGGAAACAGCCCCGGTTTCTGACTCTCCTTAGGATCAGCTTATTTTTCTCATGGTGTAGGGACAAGGGCGAGCTGGTTCTCCTTAGATAGGACAGAACTAGAAAATGTTTGAGGGTTTACCTCATTTTGCTTCCTTAAGGCTTCCGTGGTTAGGACGGTGTGAACCCCAACTCCTGGACACGAGTGGAGTNGTGGAGAGAGACTCAAACTTGGTGTGAAGATCAGTGAACACATGATCTAGCTTCTCACAGAGGTTCTTGTTGATTTGTCGTTGCTCCTCCATGTATCTTTCCAAGACTACATTTATCTTCTCTTCTTGTTGAGCCGGTGCAACAGCTTGAGGGACAGTGAAAGGTNGTTGAGCCGGTGCAACAGCTTGAGGGAAAGTGAAAGGCAGCTTCACTTGACAGATCCCTTGAGGGTAGACATGTTGCTTAGGCTGGTATTGAGCTCCTTGATAGACGTGCTGGCCAGGATACACAAAGTTTCCACCAATGTAGTTCACTTCCACTTTGTGCGGTCTAACCGGTGGGGGATGTGCATAAAAGCTCATCAAGCCCATTCTTTCTCTTCTAGTGTGTTGTTTGAGTTAGACCTTCTTGCCCTGCACCTAAGACACACAAAGGAAGAGATTTAAGTAAAATTTTTATGAGTTTTTAAGATTTTATGAAAAACAGAAAGTAAAATGCAAGAAAGTAAGAACTAGACTAAAAATCAATCAAAAAGTTTGAAGGAAATGCAACAGCCTCCCCGGCAACGGCGCCAAAAACTTGATGGGGCGTGGGTTTAGCTTCAAGTTTTAATATTTATAACCCAACCAAAATGACCTGCAAGTGCACAGCTGTGTTGTAGTCGAGGTCGAACACAAGGAGGGTGTGATCTCGCTTCAAACTTGTGGTGATTGATGAGTAGCTAGAACAGAAAATATGTTGTTGTGGTGAACCTAAAATGAAAGGAAACAAAAGCAAATAAGTAAATGAGAGTTGTAAACAAGAAAAGAAAGAGTTAGGCAAAGGATAATCTTTGAAAACATGTAATAAAGTGATGATTGCATTGATATTTCATTATGAACCATCTTGAACACAAAACACTAAGGTATGTTCTTTCCACTTTCGTGGCTCCGAACACTATGTTTAAACAACCTAATAGACTCAAATTTCGATGGTTATTACAAGCTGTAAACATGCATTAATGGCTCAAGTAATGATAGAGTTCACTAGACTCCTTAGGTCAGCTTTCGTTGCCTAAGACGCGTAGCTCACCAAATATTAGATCCGGCAATACAACAAGCTTTTGGAGAGTGTATCAACCCTATATCAGATTGCTAGATGTACGGTAAAGCAATCATGCATTAAGTTCAAATAAAGATGAAGATTAGTTCATGAATAAAAGTCCCAATTGCAACCGCCAATCACATCATACAAGTTTCATTGATTTACCTCGCCTAACAAATGAATCTACTCGGACATAGTGCAATCAAACAAGCAAGAAATGATTGAAAGCATTATGCAAGTATGAAAAGAGACAAGGGATTGAAAGAGGCTTCTCTGATGAAGAACAAGTCGAATCCCTTGATAACTTTCGATCCAAAGTACAAAAGGGTAAAGGAAAAGATAAAAGAATAAGAATGAGATGCGAGTGCAATGAGTTGAGCGGCGCCACCTTCTTCCTTCTTGACTGCGCACCACCTAGGGCTTCTCCTCCTCGACAGCTACTCTCTTCTTGCACAAGACACTCGTGGCTGTCCTTTAGGTCGAGGCTAAAAGGTTGTATTTATAGGGTAGATGTCGCTAGGTTTATGAAGTGTTGAAAAAGGAAACTTTCCGGTTAACCGGCCTTGATGATTTGCGAAGTGATTGGACCGGGTTCATGACAAGTAAACCACAAAAAGCAAGTTGGGCTTGTGTTAAGTCGAGACAGGGTCCATGCCTCAGAATCCCGGACCGTTTGTAACACCAAGTCTCCATGGGCTTCGTTTCCTCTCCTGGCGGACACGTCTTGGGAGAAAAAGGGTTTCTCTCTGATGGTTGAAAAAAATGGCTTGAATCCACTTCTCCGTGATGCGTAACTCCAATATCTATCCATCAAGACCAAGATCATGATTTTTGGACGTCGGAAAGACCTTCAACCGCGGCCATCTTTCGGATGCTCCGGTTCAGTCCGAATACGAGAATCGGACAAATGGAGTTATATTGATGCTCTTGACTTGGAAACTTGCATGGAAAATGGTTTGAGTCTCTTTTTCTCCTTTTTGAATCCTTTTTGATGTTTTAACCTGTTAAGACTCCAAAACCAACAAATACAAGAAAACTACCTCTAAAGGCATAAAACCTTATTGAAAATACTTGAAAACATAGATAAATACTAAGTAAAATCATGCAAAATATGGATATATTAACCACATAACAAACTGTGAAGAATTGAATGTACCATATTGAAAATTTTACCGTCCAAGTTGTTGTTTTAGAGCTCCTGGTCAAGTTTGAGGTCAAACGAACGAGTGGTGTGTAAGATACTCCATTTGGTGGTCCTCCGGTCGACCCGGATATAGTGCAATGGACCACAGCCAAAATGGTCAAGAATTCTCCGACCCATCTTGAAATTCCATCGACCAACCTCATATTTTATGGTCACTGGTGAAGTTTGAGGCCAAGCGAATGAGCGGATTGAGAGATCCTTCACAAAGTGGTCAATTCGGCTCCGAGAAGAGTTTTGTTGACTCCTTAGTGTTTTGCTCCTTCGTTTCTTGATTTTGTTCTGGGACAGTGATATGGAAGCTCCAAGGACTCATCTCCAGCTGGTGGCCATACCAATGCAGTGATTTTGTATTTGTCGTCCATTGTTGCCTGCCATCGATCGGATGTGGCATTTTTGCATATCTCCAGATCCGTCAACATTCATCCTTCCTATCTTTTGGATTTGCCGACCAATATGGTATTGCCTGGTCGCCTGTGAAGTTTGGTGGACATCGGTCATACGAATTGTGAGGTAGATAAGGGTGGCCTCCTTTTCACCCGGTTGGTCGAGAGAATCGAACCAGATGGAATTTCTCCTTTTCTACTCGACCGTTTTGAGAGTTTCTTTGACTGAGATGCTTCTTTTGTCCTCCTTTATCATTCCCATGTTGTGGCCGCCTTGTTGGTGTTGCCTTTGATTAGGGTGGGCTCAACGGGTGGGACATATTATTTGTTTGGTCTCCTCTTGGGTCATCATCCTAAAAACAATGTTATGCATGCAAAAATGATATGGAAATTGAAAAAAAAAAAAAAAAAAATACCATGTGGGTTGCCTCCCACAAAGCGTTTGGTTATAGTCATCTAGCTTGACTCCCTTCTTTGGTTTAGGTGCGGGTTTGCTCCACTAAAGGGTTTCAGATCCCTTTAGTATCTTTAATCTCCAGTTTAGGTGGCTCATGAGGTGGTTTAGGTTCTCCATGATCATTCTCCATGTCCTCCTTGAAGACTAAGGCCCTCAGAAAGAGTTTTAAGGTTTTTCTGAGTTTCTCTTTTGTGGTTTGCTCTTCTTTGGGGTCTGGATCCTTAGGAAAAGGACCCTCATGCTGGCAAAGGACTTATAAACACCATCAGGCTCTCCTTCAGCTTCTTCATCTTCAAAGGTTGATGAAAAAACCGAGTGAATGTCTTTGAAGACACCTTTTTCTTTTGGCTTCGACGGCTCCACCATCTCTTTTGGATTTGGATAAGGCTCGATCTGCTTGGTACTTCTAGGTAGGTAGGTTCCTCTCCTTGGCATGAGAGTGGCTCTATCTGGTGGAATCTTGATCCACTTGGGGCTTGTTTGAAGTTGATGCTTGGGAAGGAGATATCTTGTCGGACATGACCAAGTGTTAGTTGGTTTCTCATGTAGTCGGTGATTGCCCCGGCTGTGGCTAAGAATAGGGGTTCCAAGAATCAATTGGTTCCTCTTTGATCCTTCCCATACCATGATCTGAAAGTCGGTGGGGACATGTCTCTCTCCAATCTCTAGCATAACATCTTCAAGTACTCCATAAGGTTCCATACTTGATAGATCTCCACTCTCACTTTAGGCTCCTTGAAATATTTGAATCCCAAATCCTTTGCTAATGCAAGAGACATGAGGTTCACATTGGCTCCACTATCACATAAGAAATCAGTGAGTTGATGTCCATTGATACCAGCAGGAATCACAAACTTGCCCGAATCTTCTTGTTTTAGCAAAGGCTTGTTCTCAAGCCTTCTCCTGTAAGCTCTCTTTGATTCCCAAGTGTACCTCTCCGGTTTGTGCCTCTCCTTAGGCTCATCTTTCTTTGATTCTTCTTGAGAGGGTAGAGTGATACTGGCTGGTGGGTCCTCCTTAGATGAAACAACACTACAAAACTTTTGAGGATTTACCTCGTTTTGTTTCTTGACCGCTTCGGCTGTTTGAGAAATTTGAACTTCCAACTTCTGGACATGGGTTGACAGCGACCCAAACTTGTTGTTTAGATCACCAAACATGTGATCCATCTTCTCATGTAGGCTCTTGGTTGCTTGTCTTTTTTCCTCCATGTATTTCTTGACCGCCACATCTACTTTCTCTTCTTGTTGAGCCGGTGCAACTCCTTGGGGAAAAGTGAATGGCTGCTTCACTTGATAGACTCCTTTGGGATAGAACTATTGCTTAGGCTGGTACTGACCTCCTTGGTAAGCGTTTTGGCCTCCCTGATAGTTGTTTTAGCTCGGATAGACTTGATCATTCGGGTTCTCCACATTGGTGCTTCGGTAAGAGAGGTTTGGGTGGGGGCGGAATGGTTGGTTGTACCCTCTATTACCATAGGTTCCTCCTATGTAGTTGACTTCCTCTTGATTATCTTCTGCTCCATATCTCATAAACTCCATGAGAGGCTCTTCATTAGTGCCCAAAACATCATCAATGGCATGCACTCATCGGTTGTTCTTTAATAGTTGTGAGACCATGTTCTTCAACTCCAAGAATTGAGCTGATTCTGACGATGAGCTCGTGGCTCTCACTCCTCTATTGTACTCAGGGCATGCATTGGAATCACTTGCAGANTGCGGTGTCAGGTGAAAGCTTGTACTTGTGATCAATCCCATTGTAGAAAATGTTCCAAAGGTTACCTTCTGAGAAGCCATGGTTAGGGCAGTCCCTTGCATATTCTTTAAAGCGCTCCAAAGCTTCATAGAAAGACTCCATTGGTGCTTGCTTCAACCCGGATATCTTACTCCTTATAGAGTTTGATCTTTGCTTGGTGTAGAATTGGTTTAAGAAAGCTCCCTTGTACTCATTCCATGTTGTAATGGATTGAGGTGGTAGAGACTTTACCCATCTAAGTGCCTTGTCACTTAGAGAGAAGGTAAACAGCTTACATTTGAAGTAGTCCGGTGGCACTCCATTGATCCGAGTAGTGCTACATATCTCCTCAAAGGTATCGACATGGTCAAGTGGGTGCTCGGTGGACAAACCATGAAATTGGTTTTGTTTCACAAAGGCAATGATCTGTGGCTTGATCTCAAAATAGTTCCTTGGAGGCTGAGGTGGTCGGATTGGATTCCGATCCAAGAAGAATGTATCAGATGAATCAAAATCTCCCATAGTTGGATGCCTTGGATGCTGAGCAAATTGTGCCCTCCTTGGAGGCACAGGCAGTTGAGCTTGAGGCATCCCTTGGTGACCACCGTGGGGGTTTTGATGATGCTGATTTTGATACTGACCGGCGTCTTGTTGACCCGGTTGTTGTTGTTGCGGCTGTTACGGTTGAGCGGCTGCACCCGGAAGTTGTTGTTGAATATTCGGTTGAGGAACAATATCTCCTCCTTGTGCTGCCTGATCAGCTCCAGCTCCTTGTGGGACATGAGGTGCTTGTGGTTGTTGCTCCTGGTTAGGGGCTTGCTGTTGGCCACCATGTGCCACGCCTTCTCCGGCTTGATTTACGGCCATCATTCTTTCTCGTTCTCTCCTTTGCCGCCTAAGTGTTCTTTCAAGTTGGTCAATGTCAAGATCTTCCTCTATGATGTTATCTCGATTGGACTTTCTTGTCATGCACCTAAGAGACACACAAAGAGAGAGTTTATGAAAAACATTTATGTGTTTTTTAGATTTTATGAAAAACAAAAGTGTAAAATGCAAAGAAGTAGAGAACTAGACTAAAAATTAATCAAGAAACTTGAAAGAAATGCAACTCGTCCCCGGCAACGGCGCCAAAGATCTTGATGCGTTGGGTTTTATGCTTCAAACTAATACTATTTATAACCCAACTTGGTAGAGCTGCAAGTGTACAGCCGTGGCAAGAAGGAGTCGAATACAAGGAAGAGTGATTTAGTTTCAAGTTTATGTTGAATGATGAGTAGCTAGAACAGAAAATATGATGTTGTGGTGAACCTAAAATCAAAAGAAAACAAGCAAGTAAGTAAATGGAGTTGTAAAAAAGATGAGGAAGAAGTTAGGCAAAGGATAATCAATGGAAACAATCAATGATATGACAAGAGATTGCATGGGATAAGTTATAAACCGCCTTGAACTCACAACACTAAGGTATAGCCTTTCCACTTTCATGGCTCCGGCTACTATGCTTAAACAACCTAATAGACTCAACTTTCGATGGTTATTACAAGTCATAAGCATGCATTAATCAATGTTCAAGTTGTGATTGTTCACTAAGTTCCTTAGGTCGACTTTTGGAAGCCTAAAACACTTAGCTCATCAAATACTAGTTTCGGCAATACAACAAGCTTTTGGAGAGTGTATCAACCTAGGTTCAAGTTGTATATGCACGCTTTCCTAACAACAAGCATTAAGAACACGCAAAGATGAAGAACTAAAAGATTAAATCCCGTTTTATGCAATCATAGAAGTCAAATCATGTCATGAGTTCATAGATCTCCCTCGGCCTAACAAGGGGATCTACTATGACATAGTGCAATCAATCAAACAAAGCAAGATTGATATCATTATGCAAGTATATGAAAGAGATAAGGGATAAAAGAGGCTTCTCTGATGAAGAACAAGTCGAAATCCCTTTGATAACTTTCGATCCAAAGTACAAAAGAGAAAAGGAAAAGATAGAAATGTAAACAATGAGATGCGATTGCAATGAGTTGAGCGGCGCCTCCTTCTCCTTCAGGACTGCGCACCACCTAGGGCTTCTCCTCCTTGACGGCTACTCTCTCTCTTGCACAAGACACTTGCGGCTTTCTTCCTTCAGTGGCTAAAAACAAGTATTTATAGGCTTGTAGTCGCTAGGTTTATTATGTGCCGGAAAAGGAAAGTCTCCTGTGAGCTGGACTCTTTCTTTTGCGACGTGAATGGGATGAGATAAGGCCAAGGAAACCACCAAAAATAGGCTAGGCCTATGTTAAGTCAAGACAAGGTCCATGCCGCGGAATCCTGGGCCGTTTGTGCACCAAATCTCCATGGGCTTCATTTCCTTGCTTGGAGGACATGTCTTGGGAGAAACAACTCTCAGACCGCATGTCTGCTCCAAATGGCTCCATTCCACTTCGCTGTGATGGCTAACTCAATCGTCTATCCACCAAGATCAAGATCATGATTTTTGGACGTCGGGAAGACCTTTGAGCGTGGCAATCTTTAGGATGCTTCAGTATAGTCCTTATATGAGAATCGACCAAATGGGCTTTTGTTGAAGCTCTTGACCTAGAAACTTGCATGGATCATAGCTTGAGGCTTTTTTGCTCCTTTTTGACTCCTTTTTAATGTTTTAACCTGTTAAGACTCCAAAACCAATAAATACAAGAAAACTACCTCTAAAAGCATAAAACCTTATCGAAAATACTTAAAGACATAAATAAATACTCGGGGTGATTGTTTAAATAGTCCACTTTCGGAAACTAATTGCAAAAGTAGATCCACCATGTGTACTTGGTCTGACATTTTTCACATGGAGGATCTATTTTTGCCATTAGATTCCTAAAATGGACTATTTGGAGTAATTCCCTCTAAATACTTAGTGAAAACATGTAAAATGTGATGATATCAAGCTTATCATCCACAGACATATGGACAGTCAGAGAGGACTATCCAGACTTCGGAGGATTTACTGAGGATGTGTGTACTATATTGGGGTGGTCATTGGGCTGATCACTTGAGCTTGGTTGATTTTACTTGCAACAACAACTTCCAGGCAAGTATTGGCATGGCTCCTTTTGAGGCTTTTTATGGGAGGCCATGTAGGACACCTTTATGCTGGACCCAAGTGGGGTAGCGCAGCATTTATGGAGCTACTTATGTTCAGGAGACGACATAGACGGTTCGTGTTGTGCGACTGAACATGAAAGAAGCTCAGGATAGACAGAAGAGTTACGCAGATAGACGCAGACGAGAGCTTGAGTTTCAAGTGGGAGATCGAGTGTATCTCAAGATGGTTATGCTGAGGGGTCCTAACAGATCCATAGCAGAGAACAAGTTGAGTCCGCGGTTTACGGGTCTGTTCCCTGTGGTGGACCGAGTTGGACCATTGGCGTACAGGTTGGAGTTACCTCCTATTATGAGAGCTTTTCACAAGGTGTTTCATGTGTCGAAGCTGAGGAAGTGTCTTCATCCTTCAGAGCAGTTAGTGGCTAATATTCCAGAGGATCTTCAGCCAGATTTGTCAGTTCCGGCAGTACTTCTGAGGATCCTTGAGAGGAAGGACAAGGTTCTGCGGAACAAAAGGATACCGTTGTTGAGAGTTCTGTGGAACTGTGGCGGTACAGATGAGGAGACTTGGGAGCCAGAGGCAAAGATGAAGTTGAAGTTCAGGAAGTGGTTCGACAAACAGGTCGAGGGTTGAGCTTCTTTTCATCTTTGTGGCTTTATTTTATAGCTTTTGAGCTTTGGTGTTGTTGTATTTCGGTTTCGTTGTAACGATTTACATTTTTGGAGATTTATGAGATGGAGTTTTTCCTCATTTTCTGTGTTATTAAATAAAGTCGGATGTTACACACATTGTTGACCATTTGGATCATAAGAAAATTCAATCATAATGTTATAGACATTTAAGAGTTTTTCTCTCAGGGTTGCGATCCTGAATAACTCATTATTTTTTGGAGACTTTTGTCTCTGGTAGACTTACCTGAGTGTGTGGGCTTCAGTGTGAGTGGCTTACCTAGGAGACGTGGGCTCCAGTGTGAGTGGCTTATCTGGGAGTTTTGGGCCCCAGTATAAGCAATGCAGGCCCATCTGGGAGGCTTGGGCTCCAGTATGGGTAGATGCAGACTTGTTTGGGAGGCTTGGGCCCCAATACAAGTGGTTTGTTTTTTTTGGTGTATTTGAGAGGCGTGGGCCCCAATATAAGTGTTTGGATAATGAGTTAAGAGAAAAATATCTTGAATGGTACGTATAACTTAGGATTGAATGAGAGACTCGGGGATTAGTAGAGGATCTCTGGTGTTTGGCCTTGCGAGGTCGGGTTTTGGTCTTTGAGAGCCGTGTATTGTGCGGATTCGAGGTCGAATCCAATTTAGTGGGGGAGAGTTGTAATATTCGTAAACCAAAGAAATGCGATTTTCCTTTGGTGTCGATCGACACCAGGTCTAGTGTCGATCGACACCGGTCCGAATTCGCGATTTTCGGTTTGATTTAAGTCAATTGAATTTCCGGTTTGGGTTTGGAAAACCCTAAGTGTCGCGAATAAAAAGTCATAGCCGCATGTTAAGACACATTTTTCGAGGCAGAGACTTTGAGGAGGCGATTTTGGAGTTTCTCGGGAGATTTGGAGAGTTTTGGAGCTTTTGGGTGTGATTGATCAAGGTGAATGCGTGACTGTAGGTTCGTAATTATAGATGGGAAATTTTGGATTGTTGAATTGCTGTTGTTCTTGTGTTTATGTGATGATTTTCGTGTTACTATGTGAGTTTGATTCGGTTCTGTGATGTTTGTTTCATATTTATGTGTTTCTGGTGCTGATTCGTAGCCTTCGGACTCGATCAGGGAATCGGGTGTCGACACCGATGCCTGGTTCTGTTTGGTGTGCCGGTTTAATCTGATTTGGATTGGAAATGTTGTTTTGAAATCAATTTTAATTGGGGTAAATGGTTATATCCGGTTTAAGAGAATTAATTGATTTAATTGGTAATTAATTATTTTCATATTAATAATTAATTAATATTATTATTTAATTTTTAGAATTATTTAATAATTATATTGGAGATATTTAATTATAGAAAATATTTAATATTTGTGGAAATTATTTAAAATACTTAAAATGGTCTAGAAATTGCGTAAATGGCATGTAGACAGGATGATTGTCTCACTGAGTATTTATGATAATACTCACGCATCTCTTTTTGCCATGTGATGCAGGTAATGGAAAAGTGTGATCGCGAAATCGAGTACGAGGAAAAGGAGGATAGGAATTTATGTTTTATTATTTAGGTTCTTTAAGTTGTTAGAATTATTTATTTTATTTATTTGTTTCCGCTAAATGTTATTGAATTGATTTATTATTTATTTAATTTATTTTAAGACTTCCGCTAGAATTGTTTAAGTTAAAAAGAAAAAAGTATTAGTTGTTTCAGTTACTAGTAAATTCTGATCTCACAAGCTCACAATATTTCTCTCTCTCATGCACAAGAATTTAAACCAATCAAAGATACTTTGTGATGCCGGCTTCTCTATTCGCCACTAGATAAAACCGCCTTGGTCTTCTTCTTCAATCTCCGGTTTCAAACAACAATCCTAAACTGGTTGTACTTGTAACATCTGTAAACCGAAAGTTCTATATTGAATGTGGTGTCGAGCGACACCAAGTGATCAGGTGTTGTTTGCATATGTTATGCAAGGTATTGATTTCAGGTCGGCTGTCCATATTCTTATTTGACATGTTGTGCGGTCGGTCTATAGGTTAAGGCATCTTTGTGTTAACATTCGTAAAATAGCTTCTGGTCAGTTAGTGTCAAGCGACGACACCGACCGGTTATCGTGAATTGACTCAGCTTTAACTGGATTTTGCACCGGTTCTCTTGGTTCGGCTTGGGGTGTCGAGCGACACCAAGGAGTGGTGTCGGTCGATACCGGTTATTCAGAAATCGACCAATTCGATTTAACTTTGTCTGGTTTGGTCGGTTTAGGCCAAGGAAACTCTACTTTTGCGAATAACAATTCATTGTAGCCGCATGAGAAGGCACAGTTTTCGAGGTTTTGAGTTCCAGAGAGAGGAGAAGGCGATTTCTGGAGATTTCTGGAGTTTTTGTGGTGATTTATGGCTGTTCTTCACTGTCCATCTTCCCTTCCCTTGTTCAATCCATTCTAGAGGGGAGTGCGCGACCGTAGGCTCATAAATCACTACAGAATTGTTTTGTTATTGATTTTTTGATGCGTTCTTGAGTTGTTCATTGTTGATTTGAGTTTATAGTCATTTAGGGTGTTGAATCCCCTTGATTCTCTGTTTTTGTGCTGTTTCGTCGCGTTTGGGTTTGTGTCTGCGGGGCTGTGTCAAGCGACACCTCTTGGTGTCGGTCAACACAGAGGAGCTAGTGTCGAGCGACACCCTTTGGTGTGTCGGTCGACACCTAGCAGGCGTGTCGAGCGATACCATGGGGATGTCGGTCGACACGAGTATTGTTTCTGGGGTTTTGCTGTTGTGTTTTATGTGTTGCTGTTATTGCTGTTGTCTTATGCTTTGCTTAATTGGCATGTAGACGGGAGGACCGTCTCACTAAGTATTTATGATAATACTTACGCATCTCTTATTGCTATGTGATCCAGGTAAAGGCAAATTATGACCGCATAATCGAGGCCGAAGAGGGGGATGTTAGGGGTTTATGATTGATTGCTCATGTTTTATTGAATTAATTATGGTTTTAGGTTGTTAAAGTTTATTTATTATTGGAATTATTTGTTGAACTGGTTTGATTTATCATTTATTGAGTTATTGCTTTCTGACTTCCGCATTGCTGAATGGAATTGATTATTTATTTAAAAGAAAAATAGAGCTTGCTTGTTTCATTTTGGTATCAGAGCCTAGACGGTTTTAGGATTGTTATTATTGCTAGAACTGAGACTATGTGGTTAACTGTTTATGTGTTGTTAGACGGTTAGTAGTCTTAATATCATCCTCTTTGGCCTTCCAGTGATTATGCGGTGAGTTGTGTTTGTCTAGTTTGCTCATCTACTATGTTTTGGTAGTGCAATGAGATGGACGAAGCTGCTAGAGGTCGTGGTCGAGGTCTCGGTAGAGGCTGTGGCAGAAGCAGTGGTCATGGAGCTGGAGCCCAGGCGGATTCGGAAGAGAGTGCAGTGCCTAGTGTGGGGATTGCGTCGGTCACTCAGTCAGTTTCGATGGCTGGTGAGGATAGTGTAGGTGCCGGTGGGGGCGCGGGAGTTGGGGCGGACCAGGGTGGGGGTGCGTCTCCAGCTCAAGGTTGTGATGACCTGATGTTGAGTCTACTGACGCAGTTGTTGGCACGTCTTCCACCAGCGGTTTCAGAGCAGGTTCCGGGTGTTCCTCCGGTGGTCGGTGCGCAGCTGGGCGCTTTTGTTGGGCAGCTTGGTGCTGCATTTGTTGGGCAGCATGGTGCTGCAGTTGTAGGGGGCTGCGGTTGTTGGTCATCTTCCTTATCTTAAAAATGATGAGGGAGATGCAGAGGATCGGGATGCCTTTCTTCGAGGGCTGAGTCAGTCCAGAGGAGGCCGATGAGTGGCGGCAGAGACTGGAGCAAAACTTCCGTTCTGTCAGATGTCTAGAGGAGTATCAGGTGGAGCTGACTGTGCATTATCTTGGTGGAGATGCACATTTGTGGTGGCGGTCTATCGAGACGAGGAGGACAGTGTGGACTTGGGGCGACTTCCTAGCGGAGTTCGATGCCAAGTACTTTCCTCAGGAGGCTCGAGATAGACTTCATTTGAGGTTTATGGCACTGTCACAAGGAGAGAGGTCTGTGCGTGAGTATGACGTGGAGTTTAGCAGGCTCGTTGTTCATACCGGGTTTGGTTTGGGTGGCGAGCGGGGTCTGTTGCAGACGTTACGGACTTCGGTTGAGTATCAGGACTCAGTGCAGAGGTGGTATGTACACCACGAGTGCAGAGTTGGTGGAGCTAGCAGCTTCCATTGAGGACGACCTTCGAGAGAAGGTTGGTCCAATAGTTGTGCCAGCTACATTTGCTCCTGCTACCCAGCCTAGAGGTCAGCAGCAGCAGCAGCAGCGCAAGATTTTCGTGTCTGGTTCTGGCAGGGGTGGCAAGACTGCGCAGGGCCAGCACAGAAGGGCAGACGAGATGTCTGTTAGTAGCCAGAGTAGTCGTGGAGGTTGCTATGGCTGTGGGAGCATAGAGCACTGAGTGGACAGTTTTCCCAAGAGGGAGGCATCCAGGGATGCCAAGGTTGTGTTTCTACTGCAGGGAGTCGGGGCATGTCATGCCGATATGTCCCAAGTTGCAGCAGATGTCAGTAGTGTCAGTTCAGCCATTCGCGATTCAGCCATTGTCTCAGATTGCAGCGGTGCAGCCGTTGGATCAGATTAGAGCAGCGCCGCGGGTGTACTCTCCGGCAGAGGTGGGCCTGACTAATCAGTTTGGCAAAAGGACAAGTAAAATGTCTGATTCAGACTTCGTAAATTCTTAGTGTAGAATTGTGGTTTTTGGGTTGTCTTTTTCTTTTATTTTACCGTGATAGAATTTAGGGTTTTCAACACTTGTGGAATTGTGTAGGAACCTTGTTAGTGGGCGGTCTAGAGTCCCACGTGTTGTTTGATTCTGGAGCATCTAATTGCTTCATTACTCTGAAGTGTGCAGAGAGCAGAGGCATCCAGAGTAGCGTGGGTAAACGTGCGGCTTTGGTCAAGGTGGCCGGTGGAGGATTTTTGGCTACCTCGGGCCGAGCTAGAACAGTTGACATGAAGATTGTGGGGCAGTCGATGCCAGCGGATTTAGTCATCAGTCCGGTGGAGCTGTATGACGTCATGTTGGGGATGGACTGGTTATCTTTTTATCGGGTACATCCTGATTGCTACAGAGGCAGAGTGCTGTATGAGCGGGATGCAGGGAAGTTGGTTTATCAGGGAGTGAGACCGACTTCAGGGAGTCTTGTGATCTTGGCTATTCAGGCTGAGCAGATGTTAGAACGTGGTTGCGAGGCATATTTGGCGATTATTGTGATGTCAGAGCCTGGTGGTGAGGTGGCTTTGCAAGATATTCAGGTTGTCCGGAATTTGAGGATGTTTTTTGGTCACTAAAGGGATTGCCACCATCTCGGTCAGATCCTTTCACGATTGAGTTAGAGCCGGGGACAGCTCCGATATCGAAGACACCTTTCAGGATGGTGCCAGCAGAGTTGGCAGAGCTGAAGAAGCAGCTAGAGGACCTTTTGAGCAAATTGTTTATTCGGCCGAGTGTTTCGCCGTGGGGAGCTGTAGTGTTGTTTGTGAAGAATAATGATGGAAATTCCGGTTGTGCATCAATTTTCAGGGACTTAACCGAGTCACAGTGAAGAACAGGTACCCTCTCCCGAGGATTGATGAGTTGTTGGATCAGCTGAGTGGTGCTACTTGGTTCTCCAAGATTGATTTGGCATCGGGTTAACATCAGATCCAGATAGATGAGGCAGATGTTCGCAAGACGGCGTTCAGAATGAAGTATATGCATTTTGAGTTTGTGGTCATGCCTTTTGGCTTGACTAATGCGCCGACAGCATTTATGCGATTGATGAACGACGTCTTCAGGGAGTTTTTGGACGTGTTTGTAATCATCTTCATTGACGATATTTTGGTTTATTCGAGGAGGCCAGAGGAGTTTGTGTGGTTTGGTCGGTTTAGGGCAAGGAACCCCTACTTTTGCAAATAAAATCACTGCAGCCGCGTGAGAATGCACAGTTTTTGAGGTTCTTAGTTCCAGAGAGAGGGGAAGGCGATTTGTGGAAATTTCTGGAGTTTTTGTGGTGATTTGTGGCTGCTCTTCATTGTCCATCTTCCCTTCCCTTGTTCAATCCGTTCTAGAGGTGAGTGCGCGAACATTGGCTCGTAAATTAGTAGATAATTGTTTTGTTATTGAGTTTTCGATGTGTTCTTGAGTTGTTCATGGTTGATTTGAGTTTATCGTCGTTTTAGGGTGTTAAATCCCCTTGATTCTGTGTTTCTGTTTTGTTTCGTCGCGTTTGGGTTTGTGTCTGCGGGGCTTGTGTCAAGTGACACTCTTTGGTGTGTCCGTCGACACGAGTATTGTTTCTACGGTTTTGCTGTTGTGTTTTATGTGTTGCTGTTATTGTTGTTGTCTTGTGCTTTGCGTAGTTGGCCTATAGACGGAAAGATTGTTTCACTAAGTATTTATGATAATATTTATGCATCTTTTATTGTTATGTGATGCAGGTAAAGGCAAAGTGTTACCGCGGAATCGAGGCCGAAGAGGGGGATGTTAGGGTGTTATGATTTATTGCTCACGTTTTATTGAATTAAACAAGGTGTTAGGTTGCTAGGGTTTATTTATGATTGGAATTATTTGTTGAACTGAATTGATTTATCATTGAGTTTTTACTTTATGACTTTCGCATTGCTGAATTGAATTGATTATTAATATTTTATTTTTTTAAAGAGCTTGTTTCAGTACTCGAATTCAGTTCCTTCGGTTAACACGAAACCTGAAAGCTGAATCATAAAACCGCAACAGTCTGTCATCTTTTTTTTTTTTTGAATTGTGTGTATTTTAGTTACACTACGTCAAGAAAAAAACTTATATGAATCGTTAAACAATAAAATTTATCTATCAATCTCAAAATTATGCCGACAATTACAGCAAAGTTCTTTAGAGAAAAAAAAAAAAGCGTAAATATGTATGTAAAGAGATAAAATCTACAAAATGTTTAAACATCCTTATGATTTTAAAGCGAAATGATAAATTAGTTAATCCAAGTATTACTTGCAAGTTGTAACAGCAATGAGCGCTTAATCCAATATCAAAGTTACTAGTAGAGGACCCGCACATCTGCGCGGTGGTGCGTTGTGTTTTCATCGAGAATACTAAAAAATATTAACAAATAATAGTGAAATAAACGTAAAATAAAATTATCCAATCTGTATAATTTATTTAATCCATAAAATAAAATTATTCAATCCGTAAAAAGATATTATTGGACCCGCAAAAAACAAATTTAACCCGTAGAAAAAAATTATGCAATCCATAAAAAAGTATCCAACATGTGTCAAAAAAATCATTCAGTGAAATAAACATATTCAGCCATAAAAGAAAATTATTCCATTCATAGAACTTAATCAACCTGTAAAATAAAATTATTCAACCCGTAAAAGGAT
>OVBJ01001792.1:0-23868 GCA_900406535.1 Noccaea bulbosa | reverse complement strand
GTCAAGCAAATTATTGTAAAATTTTATCAAAATTATTCGATTTAGGGTTTATGGTAAAGTAGACTTTACACGTAGAATAATTAAATAGACCGCAATATAGGTCTATATACCATTTTAACCTAGCGGGAATCCCAAAATTCCAAACCAAAGCGGCGGGAACCGAAAATTATCGGCTGAAATTTTTTTGGTTTCAGTAATTTCGTTGTAGACCGTAGATGTAGACCGCAACTGTAGACCTCATTTTAAGTCTAACTGAACTGAAATTTTCTAATTAAACCAAAAAATTTAACTAAACCAAAAAAATTGTCTCATGTTTTAAACGCTTAAACATTTTTATCTCATGAATCCTGACAGATCACCTCTTTTTTTTCAAAATATGTATCCCACGCAATTTCAAACCTAGAGTCTCGAGTTTTGTAGAAGATATATTATATTACATATCCGATGTTTAAATGTTTTATTTGTCGAAATGATGTCATTTATTTTTACTCATATTTGACGAATGTAGCCTGTGAAACAATCAAGTTTTTGTTTTTTTTTTTCTTAAACAATTCTAGCGGAAGTCTTAAACTCTTTAAATAAATATTAAATCAAATCACATTATTCAGCGAAAGAAAATAAATCAAATAAATAATTCTAACAACTTAAATGAATTCAATAAATAAATAAAACAATTCTTATCATCCTCTTCCTCGAGCTCGGTTCTGCGATCACACTTTTTCTTTACCTGCATCACATGGCAAAAAGAGATGCGTAAGTATTTCATAAATACCCAGTGAAACGATCATCCTGTCTACAGGCCATTTACGCAATTTCTAGACCATTTTAATTCTTTTAATAATTTCCACGAATTACTAGGTATTTTCCATAATTAAATATCTCCAAAAATAATTATTAAATAATTCTCAAATTAAATAATAATATTAATTAATTATTAAATCCAAAAATAATTAATTAAACCAAATAAATCCAATAACCAGATTAAACCATTTGTATTTCAATTCCAATTGAATTAAGTTGAACCGACCGCAAACCGGCCTGTGTCGACCGACACCAGCTTAGTGTCGATCGACACCTGACCACTTGGTGTAGACAGGTCGATCCCAAAAGCGAAAAATCGCTCAAAAACATGTAAAACTCAATTAAATCACCACCAACACGATTCAACACACATGTATTCACGAAATCATCACAGAAACTCATCAAACACTCAAGAACAAACAGATCTAACAAACCAAAATTTCCCATCTATCAATCAGGGACCTACAGTCATGCACTCACCTTGATTTTGGATTAAGGGAGAAAAAGAGAGAAGAACAAGCAAGAATCAACACCCAGGAACTCCAAAAACTCTCCAAAAATAACCAACTTCTCCATAATCGCCTAGAACACTTGTTGTCTCGAAAAACGAGCATTTGAAACGCGGCTGAGACTTTTATTCGCGACACTTAGGGCTACATCGCCCAAACCAACGAAAACCGGACAACTCAAATCAAACCAAAAATCGGATTTCAGACCGGTGTCGATCGACACTAAACCTGGTGTCGATCGACACCAAAGGAAAATCGCATTTCCTTGGTTTGCGGATGTTACAACTCAATTGGTGGTAGCTTCTTGGATGGAAGGCCACTTAAATGGTGAGGTCTCAGGTTCGAGTCTCACCAACAACCTAGGTTGGTATAAGTTGCTGTGGCCTTATACATCAGAGGGGTTGGGGTGTATTGGGCTGCAGCCCTAACAGTGCCGGGTGGGGGCCCATGAGGGGTGCACGGACTGTTACGAAAAAATGCACTTTTGTTGTCTGGTTGGTAGTAGCTTCCTAGATGGAAGGCTACTTAAAGGGTGAGGTCTCAGGTTCGAGTCTCACCAACAACCTAGGTTTGTATAGTGGCAGTGGCCTTATACACCAGAGGGGTTGGGGTGTAGTGGGATGCAGCCCTAACAGTGCCGGGCCGGCAGTGGGCCGGTGGGCCGGTGGGCCGGGCTGTTACAGCCTGGACGGTCTAGAGACTCGATTATCAACTATCCACCAATTAAAATTAATTAGGAAGTGGATTTACATAAGCATCTATAGCACGTCCGTCCTTGCTTTTGAGTTTTGACCAATTTAAATATTAAAAAAGAAGGGTCATCCGTGGATTGCATTTTCTCCATGAATTAGTTTGGGCTTCCAGAGATTTATCCTAAATTATATATAAAAAAGAAAATCTATACATGATAAAATATGACAATGTGTAACAAAATTGAAATTAATTCTATTAACTATATGTTACGTTCTATGAAAAGAAAAAGAGTTCAACAATGGAGAATATGTTTTCTGATCTTATTCACAATACTCAATACAAGAATACATATAGCGAGAAGAGCAAATGCACATTCCTAAAAAAATACACGGAAAATCAATTTACATTCAAGTATGATTGATACGATATGTCATTACCCCTTCTTAAGTTGGAGCATGCAGATCAAGGATGCCCAACTTGCTCCGAAATGATTCATATGCCTGTCGACCAAGTGGTTTGGTAAAAATATATGCCAATTGATGTGCAGATGGAACATGATGAGTAGACATATTTCTGCTCTGAATCTCATCACGAACGGTGTGACAATCGTTTTCGATATGCTTCGTACGCTCATGAAACACCGGGTTGGTGCTTATGTAAATTGCAGCCTTGCTGTCACAGTTAATACGCATTGGTTGAACATGTGAGATACCAAGAGTCTGGAGTACATTTTTGATCCAAAGTAGCTCATCTCTGAGAAGTGACATTGCCCTGTATTCGGCCTCCGCCAAAGATTTGCTCACGATGGATTGTTTCTTTGTTTTCCAAGACATGGGAGACTCTCCGAGTTGAACAAAATAGTCTGTTACTGAACGCCGAGTGATTGGACAACCCGAATAGTCAGAATCACACCAACCGTTGATCTGGAAATCATTCGCAGAGCTTAACAAGATACCTTGACCAGGAGTACCTTTGATATAGCGAACCACGCGTAAATTTGCCAATGATCTTCTCAAGGCTCTTGCATGAATTGCGTCAAAATATGAACACAGAAGGCAAGATCAGGTCGAGTATTTGCCAAATAGATGAACCGTCCCACCAAGCGACGATACAGAGTTTGATCGATGAGAAAAGGAGAGGTCGAGAGAGCCAGCTTGTGATTTTCCTCTAATGGAAATGGCGCTGGTTTGGCAGCAAGTAGCCCTGCTTCAGAAATGATGTCCAAAGCATACTTTCGTTGACTCAAATAGAACCCTGATTTATTTTTTGCAACCTCAATGCCCAGAAAGTATTTCAATTGTCCAAGATCCTTCATCTTGAAACATGAAGAGAGATAATTTTTTAATGTCTGCAGCGCTTTTTCATTGTTTCCCGTCAGAATCATGTCGTCATCATAAATGAGCAATCTGATCTTGTTACCATTTCTGTCGAATGTAAACAGTGAGTAGTCGGCATGAGTTTGTTGAAAAACCGTATTCACGCAGAGAAGTGTGAGTTTGTCAAACCAGCACCGTGGAGCCTACTTGAGCCCGTAAATGGATTTGCGTAGACGACAGAGTCTCGTTTCCCCTCTGGGAAAAAACCAGGAGGTGGCTTCATATAGACCTCCTCGTGAAGATCACCGTGCAAGAAAGCATTGTGAACGTCCATCTGATAAACCGGCCAAATGTTTCCAGCAGCAACCTTCAAAAACAAACGAACTGTTCCTATTTTTGCACATGGAGCAAACGTTTCACCATAATCCTCTCCTGCAATTTGTCGATTATCCAATGCCACTAATCTTGCCTTGTATCGTTCAATTGTACCATCAGAATTGTACTTAATCTTATAAACCTATTTGCTCCCGATGGCTCGTTTTCCAGGTGGTACCTCTTCTAAAGTCCATGTTTCGTTTTCTTCCAGCGCATCAACCTCGACACGCATCACATGTGTCCATCGAATATTCGAGAACGCCAATTTAAACGATTTCGGTTCAACATTCTCAACAATGGTAGCCAGATAGCATCGATGAGAATCAGAGAAACGCATATTGGAGACGTAATTCCGCAGAGTCATTGACTGGGTTTTTCTTCTCTGTCCACGACCAAGCAATTCTGGAGGAGGAACATCAGGAGGTGCATGTGAAGATGCAGCAGGTGTTGGCAATGGTGACAGAGGATGTGAATTCTCTGATAATGATGGCGACAAAGAATTGTCGGGGATAGAAGCCGGAGAAGAGCTGTTCGATGTCGGAGAGAGTAAAGGAGACGATTCAGTTGAGTGATCAACTATTGGGCTTGCAATCGGGCTTAGAGATATATCTTCTGCTAGAGATGAACTTACATTCAGGCCTATGGGTGAAGAAGTGGTATTGTGAGGCCTATTCTCTTCTTCTTCAACATATGGGCTTATTCCAATTAGAGCCCATAAAGGTCCTTCTTCTTCATCAGTTGGAATCGTCGATTGTTGGGCAGAACCAGAAAAAGTAAACGTGTCTTCGACAAATATAACATCACGGGAAACAAAGAAAACTTGTTTCTCCATATTGTATAATCTCCATCCCTTTTGGCCATAATGATACCCAACAAAAACACACCGCCGACTTCGTGGTTCGAATTTGTCGCCTTTGTGTCCCTGATTATGTGCAAAACACAAACTTCCAAACACCTTTATGTGAGCATAATGAGGTACCTTTGCATATAGTTTCTCGAATGGAGTTACCCCTCCATGTACAGAACTCAGAGTTCTGTTAATCAAATAACCAGCCGTTAAGACACTCTCCCCAGAATTGGATTGGTAAATTCGCTTGAAACCGCAAAGCTCGAGTGACATTCAAGATATGACGGTGCTTCCGTTCAGCCCGGCCATTTTGTTGTGGTGTGGCAACACACAATGTCTCATGAAGAATCCCGTGTTGCTGGAAGTACCATGTCAAGCTCATGAACTCTGGTAATCACTCCGAAAACTTTGAACCTTTGTTTTAAATTGTCGCTCAACCATAGTGAAGAAATTTTTCAACTGAATTGGTGCTTCTGTTTTGTCGGAAAGAAGATAAAGCCAGACACACCGAGAGAAATCATCAACGATGGTTAAAAAATAACGAGCTCCACCATTTGACGGTGTTCGATACGGACCCCATAAATCGGAATGAATCATCTGAAAAGCTGCAAGTAGTTTTATTGATACTAGTCGAAAAAGGGGATCGAGCTTGCTTTGCACGAAGACAAACTTCACACGCTTTATTTGAAACATAAGAAGCAGAAACAGAAACAGCTGGTAGTGAACCAACAACTTGTGCAGCAGGATGTCCCATCCGTTGATGCCACAACTCATAAGAATTGTTTTCCCGAGTTCTCACAGATGCGCCTAACTCCGTTCTGCAAAAACTGAAGGTTCCAGATGCTCGTTTACCCGCTCCAATCACCATCCTCGTAGTGCGGTCCTGGAGAACAAGGAATCAATCAGCCATTTGAACAACACAATTGTTTTCATCCATCAACTGTCCAACTGAGATCAAATCCGACTGTAACTCTTCAACAAAGAAAACCGACTTGAGTTCTAAATCAGATCCCAACCGAACTGTTCCTTCAGAACGTGAAACCCTTTCACGTCGATCAGCCAAAATAATCAGTACTGGAGCCATTTGTCTCACATTAGAAAAAATATCAAGTTTTCCTGTCAAGTGATGTGTGGCTCCCGTATCCAAAATCCAAGAGGGAGAAGAATTCTTATCAGAGAGAGTCTCAATCCCGCTTGATTTTCCAGCATTGATCAGATTGACCAAAGAGTGCCATTGTCCATCGGTTAGACCACTCACACCATCTCGATCTTTGTCAGTCAAAACATAGTTCGCATGTTCCTGAGATGAAGAAGTTGGTACTTGAACAGCATTAGCATATGCTAATCCACGGCCACTGTCTTCTGAGGTCAAGTCGTATGGAGAGATCTTGCGGCGGATCTCCACATTGACGTCGGTCAAGGTTGGATTTACTGTCGTAGCTCCGGTCGGGGTCGCTGTCAGAGTTTCGTTCAGGGTCGTTATCAGAGTTCCGATCAGGGTCGCTGTCGGAGTTCCAGTCGGGGTCGCTGTCGGAGTCATTACTAGAGAATTGCTCGTTGTCGAAGTGAAAAAAAAAATAGATTTTCAATCAGTGAGCAATTTCAAGCTCTGATACCATAAAGAGAAACAGAGTTCAACAATGGATAATATGTTTTCTGATCTTATTCACAATACTTAATACAAGAATATATAGCGAGAAGAGCAAATGCACGTTCCTAAAACATACATTGAGAATCAATTTATATTCAAGAGTGATTGATACGATATGTCATTATTCTAATATCCAATGATTTGAGAGACATACGGATAGGTTTTTTATTTTTACTTTCGTACAAACTTCTTAAGTGGATAGGGTGCCACAACGATATCAAACTCCAAAACTACAAGCACATGGAAATAATTTTTTTTTTTTTTTTTTTTTTTACAACAATTTTTGTGAAAAAAAGAAATTACAATATTATTATATATCAAATATTGTATTGATGTCGTTACCTAATTATAAAATATTAGGTTATAGATTAAGATATCGTCATATAATATTATGTATAATATTAGGTTTGTTTTAGTTAAGGGTTTTATTGTATACACACACACACAAAAAAAATCAACTTATAGTGATTCAATGGTAATAATTTTCTTAAATGTTAAAGGTTTAGGATTAAGTATTCATACTACGATTTTAATCATGGATAACAACTATATATGCGTTTAATGTCAAGCAATTATGACTTTCTCACATGTTTCAAAGATAACTTTGGATTATGGCTCGAATTTTTCAGATTACCCAAAAAAATAGAAGTCCAACTGATCAATATAAGAAAATAAAAATAGATTTGGTAATGGTAGCTGGTTTGTATTTAATGAGATGTTGAATAGTTGGTGGAGTCTTGAGTAGAGACATCTCATTCTCATGATGAGCTATATGGAAAGATTTGCCAAATTAATAATGTGAAAGAGAAGTTGCGTCCACAATACGAGATTTGGCTTTCAGAACATAATAACCTACATTGCATGGAAACGGAAACGGAAACGGAAACGTGGAAGCGAAACGTTTCAGAAACGGGAAACGTCATTTTTGAAAAATATATCAGTGGAAACGTACGGAAATATATATATATATATATATATATATATATATATATATTTAATGAATAATATATATATATATATATTTAATGAGTAATGGAGGATTTATTTTGTAGTTATTATAATATTTAATAGATATATAGTGAATTCAGTAGAGTGTAACAAATAAGTCATCTTAGTACAGCGGATAGAATCGTGCCAATAGTCCAAATTGTTCTGAGTTCGAATCCCACGGGAAGCAATTTTAGGTTCTTTTTTAATTTTAAATAAATGAAGGGTATAATTGTAATTTTGATATCGTCTTCTTCCGTGAGTCTCCACCTCCTGCAACCCTAATTTGACGGCCACATTCAACAATTTTCACATCTTACATCATTTTTTTTTTTGCGTTTCTTGTAGTTTTCTTCCTAGATTTGTGACTCTAACATATATTAATCTATCACAAACTAACAATTTTGAATAATACTCAAATTCTTCAAAATTCTCCGATTTGTTTATTACCTGCTGTTAAGGCGGCTGCAGAGGCTGCGTTTTCGAACAGAACGGAAACAGGTTTCTGTTGCGTTTCCGTTTTAGAATCGAACGTTTCCACCACGTTTCCAAACAGAAAATTTGAAGAAACGTGTTTCCGTGCGTTTCCATCACGATTCTGTCGCGTTTCCGTTTCCGAAACGTTTCAAAACGCGAAACGCAGAGTGATTGGCGTTTCCGTGCAACGTAGATAATAACAATGATTCCTGATTCATAACTACTCTCTCCGTTCCACAATATAAAATGCTTTAAGTTTTTTTCTTGTTTCATAATATATGATATTTAAGGTTTTTAAAGTTATTTTTTACTAATTAATGTTAACAAGTTACAAACTTCAATAAATATTGACCAATACTATTTGGATATTTAAATTATGATTGGTTAATATTTATTAAAAGGTGGTTAGTATGAAAAAGCAATTCACACATTAAATTTATGTGAAAAGTCTCTAATGTCTTATATTGTGGAACAGATGAAATATTTGCTTAAATACAACAATTTCTCTTGTATTTAATGAGATGTTGAATAGTTGGTTGAGTGTTAAGTTGAGATATCGTATTCTCAAGATGATGAGCTCTATGGAATGATATTTTTTTGTTTCGTTTTATTTGTCGTTTCTATTTTCCAATATAGTATTTAATAATAAGTTTTCAATTTAACTTCATATGTAATAAAAAATACTAAAAATCACTTAATTTGAAAGATTATAATTTTTTATATATTTTTATTAATATGCGTGTAAAACTCTAAAAAAACAAGAGAATAATGTTAAAGAGATGTTGTGCACACAATACGAGATTTGGCTCCGAGAACATAACAATGATTCTTGGTTCATAACTAATTTTTTTTTTCTTTTTTGGGTCAAACCTTCATTTTATAAATAGCTTAAACTTCATCAAAAGAGAAAATGTTCAACACAAACCAATCCACCACATTGGCTGGGCAAAAAATAAACATAAAACAGATACAATTAAACTCAACGCTCAAAAAACCAAACTCATAAAAAACAATAAGAGATTCTTTAGAGATTTGAAGATGGATGAGGCCTTGGGAGTAGAATAGCACATTGAATGCTATGAATCTAGCAAGAACTGCTTCAACATGAGCAGCTAAAAGGGCATGCTTCTCTGCAACTAAGGCTGAAGCTGTGAACCCGTTAGGAGATAAGAAGCCAGCGAATGCGCTCGAGGAGTCTTGATGGTGAATCCATCCTGCATCCAACGTTTTCGATCCCTCAAAGAGAAAAATTTGTAGCACAAGGCGCTCCATAAAAGAGTACACATGGCAATGATTGTTGCAAACAACATCAGATAAAAGATGATAAGGAACCTTAGCTAACAACACAACGATTGTCAAAGAAACCTCAATGAAACCAGACAAATTAATGTCAACCATAAAGCATGAAGTCTCCACAAATGGGAAACACTTCAGAGGCTCACAACGTCAGAAGCTTCTAGCACCTCCTATGTCCATCTCTGCTATGGTTAACAATACTACAAGAGCAAAAGAATGAACCGGAAAAGGAAGGAACAACCTCATATAGAGGTAAAGGATGGCTAACAAATAGCCTAACAGCCTCATACTGAGGTAAAGTGAGCCTCATACTGAGGTAAATGGAGCCTAAAGAAAGGCAATTCCTGTTCAAATTCGTTTTGAAAAGGGAGGTCACATAGACAATACCTTTCAAAAACGAGTCCATGGAAAGGGAAAGAACAGGCAGAGGAAACGCAGCAGAAAACAAGCGACATGACTCCAGAGGACACAACAACCAAACTGGCTAAGCCAGGGATTATCGAACCGGAAAGAGGAGCATAAGCTGCTGTTACAGGACTGACGGATTGGCTGTGAAGAGAGGACGGATCTGATGGGTCGGGAGGTTCAGGCGGGACAAGAGGAGAGACCAACCAGTACAGATTTGGAGGAGTAACAACGATCAGCGGCGGATCTGGATCTGGAGAACGAACAAGCCCAAGAGGCGGCGGATCTGGAGGAGGGGGGAGGAGCAAAGGCACAACCACCACCGGAGCAGAAAGACTGATATGTAAAACGAAAGATACATATAAGAATTTTATTTTTGGGTCCGTAATACAAAGAGAAAATTTGGACCAATATTATCTAAATTGAAAATAATTTGAAAACTAACCCCTATTTTAAAATGTTGGAAAACTAATCTTTTTAGTATTTGAAATTACCAAAATACCCTCAATTTTTTCAGAAATAATTTTTTTAAAAAAAAATTCGTTTATGTTATTTTAAAATTATTTTAGTTGGAAAAAAAAATATTTCTGTTATTTTTAAGATATCCTAAACAATAATTTGTATTTTATTATAATAAAAAATGAAGAAAAAACTTATGTGTGGCGTATTCCAACGCATATAAGGGAATATAATATGAAAAATCTACAAAAAAAATATATTCTGAAGATCTTATTTAAAATATAACTTATCCATCTACACAATATACAAAATAATATAGATAAAACGTTAAAGTTTGTCAAAAAAAATAAAATAATAGAATAATCATGAGAAAACTTACTTAGCAAAAGTATGTGCTTCTCTTTAATAGTAAAGGTAGATCAATATGAAAAAGTGATGTTATTGGACAATAAATTATGATATATGTGTTGTTATTTATAGAGTTTAATTGTTATTGATGATAAACATAAATATCTATTAAAATATTTTTCTTGTTTTGTGATAATTTATTTTTCTAATATATCTAAAATTTTAATTATTATTTAATTTAAATTCAAAATATATATTTCAATATCTTAATTAAAAAAAGAAAATCATTTTTTATTATTATAATTTAAAAAACTGATAATGGTTTTATTGTCTTTTCACTTATTAAAAAAGTTATTTTTCAAAACTTTTAAAACAAAGGTTAGTTTTCAAATTAAAATTATTTTTTAGAATATTAAACCAACTCTCCCTAATACAAATAACAGATGAATTGTTTTCTGGACAAGGAAACAAAATATGAATGGTTTGTAAAGACTGATATGTGCTAATATAAAAATTTATATATTTTGAATAAAGTTTAAGCAAACAATACTAGTATTTCTTTTTCATCTGTTAAAAGATTACAGCAAAGTAGAATACGTAGGTAGAATATATGGATGAAATACTATGCCAGACGACAAAAACAATCTTCAAAAGATATTCCGGTGACAAACGAAATGCACGGAGACTAAACCCTTAAAGGGGAGACAAACAAAACAAACCAACAAGAAACAAACTAAACGATAAACCTAAGAAGAAGAAAAGGGCATAAAGAAGTTTAACCGAGAGGAAGAACACACCAAACCCCACTCTTGCATAAGCTAAGACAAGCTTCATAAACCGGAAATGCTTCAAAAAAACTCGCATCCTCACCGCATATGCCCTCAGCTATACTACGGCCGGCTAGAAACCTCCCTAAATTAATTAATACAGTATTCAAGAAGTATGGAAATTTATAAAAATGAATTTGAGTATATTAAAGCAGCGGTAGAACTAGACAATAATAGATGATGATCAACGATTTAACAAGCTAAGGTCGCATANAAAAAAAAAAAAAAAAAAAAGAAAAAGAAAAAAAAAGCTAAGGTCGCATTTATTAACAATTACAACTGGCAAGATCATGCCAAACTCTACGTACTATTCAACCACGTTTTACTCTTACAGTTCCGGTTCAATATAAATAAGTATATTTTATTTTCTTTGGCAATGTTCCAAAATGACATCTATATATATTTTTTTGATTATAAAGTTAAATCATTCATTTTCGGATTATGTATATCGTTCGGCTTTTGGTCAATTCTATAAATATGTACGCTGTTATTTGTTTACCGAGTATCTTCTATTTCCCTCATTTATGTTTAAATTAACTTAAGTGGAAATAATTCAGGTAACTAGACAAAACAATCCATCAAAATTGGAAAACCCTTCAATTAATTAAACAAATCGATCGCTTAAGAAGCTATATTATTATTTTTACTATATCTTAATTTTATTCAAATTTACTAGTATGCATATATCATTAGCAGACGACCAAATAACTAAACATAATAAATAAGTTCAGTAGTTTTAAGTTTTTTTTTTTAATATATTACATTATTCAATATGCACTTCGTTAGCCGATAAACAAATATATTCATTAGTTATATAATTTTACTTAAATGAAAGAAAATCCCTTGTTGGAAAAAAATATAATAATAATAAATGGAGAAGAAAGAACCAAAACCCAACAACGACTTACTTTTTTCCTCTATAAATACCCAGCCGACGGAAATCGCCACACCATAAACAGATTTTCCTCCGCTTCAATTGAAAAAACTCAGTGAGAGATTAGAAGAAATTTCAATTTCAAAAAAGCTTCCGAAGATGTTCGACGATTTGGTGGATCTGTTTACCGGCGGCGGAAATGCGAAGGTGAAAGGAACGGTGGTTCTGATGAAGAAGAACGTCCTCGATTTCAACGATTTCAACGCTTCGTTTCTCGATCGCCTCCATGAATTTCTCGGAAACAAAGTCTCTCTTCGACTTATCAGCTCCGATGCTTCTGATCCAGGTGATTCGCGTCGCAGCTCTAATTTTCATTTTCCAGTTTGAAATTTTATACATAGTTTTTTTTTTTTTTTGGTTTTAATTTTTTTTTTTTTATACATAATTTTATACATAGTTATTAATTTATTTGTCTTCTTCGTTTAACTTTTTAAATTCTGATTGTTGAAATGGTTTTTTTTCTTTTTTCCTTTTTTTTTCTTAACTTGATTTTTTATTTTCTCAAGTTTTCTCTGATTTTTCATTTACTTGAAAGAAGAATTTTGTTTTTCATTTACTTGAAAGACTCGTTGAAAATTAGTCTCCCTATAGTCTATACTCTCGTTACATGGTAGTATAATTTTTTTAATACTCCCATATTTAGTTGAAGAAACTATATGATACCATTAAAAAAATAAAGGGAACAAATAAAACTGTGAGATCATTTTCTAATATATATTCTTGGGAACTATATATGCTTAATTGGTCTTAATCGGAAAATCATGTTTTCTTAATTGTTTGTTTGATTTTTATATATGGAAACTTCTTCAGCAAGAAAGCTTCGAATAATTTTGGCTTTTTTTTGTTCTCCTCTCAAAAGGCCAAAAAACATTATTCGCCCTGAAAAAGATATATAATCAGATACCCCTTTTGTCTTACCAAGTGATGTTTTTCTTTAGAATTTATATTTTTCCGCTCATTTTTTTTTTGTATTTTCTTTAAATTTAAGTCAGAAACTTAAATATTTTACGATTGATAATGCATTTCAATTTTTCTTTTAATATGTACATACGCTTTAACATATCAGCTTTGAGTTTGGATCTGGATTAAAAATTTCAATCTATTTAATTAAACAAAATGAAAATGTAATTTAGTCTAAAATGCTTGGAAATACTCTGTTTTCTTTTTCAAAAAAAAAAGAAGAAGTTGTTGCNAAAAAAAAAAAAAAAAAAAAAAAAAAAAAAAAAGAAGAAGAAGAAGAAGAAATACTCTGTTTTCCCATCTTCCACAATAGGAAGCAGAGTGTGTGGTTACGTGTCATATAAATAGAATTTTTTTCTTTCTATTTTTACTTCTTATATAATATGTACTGGTTTTTTTTTTTTTTGATGAATGAAAATCACTGTTATAATCATCGACTTTTTATTTTTGATAAAAAAGACTTAAATAATTTAATTATATTCCATTTGAAACCATTTTTAATTTTTAAGTTTGGTATTCGTGTACGTCTACGTAATTGTTTCATAAAATTAATCGATCTAATAATAAACACCAAACTTTAATATATGAGTTTCCTTTTATTCAGTAATTTAATTTAATTTAAATATTATTTGTTTTATCAAAAAAAAAAGATTTAAATGTTATTTGTTTTATCAAAAAAAAAGTTTATAATTTAAATTTATTCATAGATGTCAGAAACGGACACAGTCTTTAAGAAAAGTAGATATGTATATGCATTTTTGTTTTTGTCTCTTAAAAACATTTGCTTGTTTTTTTGTTTTTTAAGTTGTATTCACGTATGCCCAAATATTCCTTTTAATCTTCTTTCGCAAATGAAAAATATAAGTTATAAAGTTTTAGATCCTATATATATTAACTTGTATTGAGTTAGAGTCCGATTTAATTTAGTCTTGGTTTAGCAAGTTGTAAATAAACAATGTACACAGTACACAAATACATGAAACCGAGAAACAAGCTCAATATCTCTCAATACATGTTACTGAAGTAGTGAAGTCATTACAACTTTCTGTTATTTATATTTATCTCTTTTGGTGTAATTTTGTTCTGCAGAAAACGGTTCCAGAGGTAAACTAGGAAAGGCTGCTCATTTAGAGGATTGGATCACTACGATCACGTCCTTAACCGTTGGAGAATCGGCCTTCAAGGTCACGTTCGATTACGACAAAGATTTTGGTTACCCTGGAGCGTTCTTGATCAGAAACAGCCATTTCAGCGAGTTTTATCTCAAAAGCTTGACGCTTGAAGACGTTCCAGGCCATGGAACAGTCCATTACGTCTGCAATTCTTGGGTTTACCCTGCGAAAAACTACACTAAAGACCGAGTTTTCTTCTCCAACAAGGTAACTAAAACTCCTCTCTGTTTTCTTTTGTTGACATTAGTGGCTTGTGAAGAGACTCAATGATTGATTACTTCTGTTTTCAGACTTATCTTCCACATGAAACACCAGAGCCACTTCTCAAGTACAGAGAAGAAGAGCTAGTGAGCCTAAGAGGAACCGGAGAAGGAGAGCTTAAAGAATGGGACAGAGTCTACGACTATGCTTACTACAACGACTTAGGCGTCCCACCAAAGAATCCAAGACCTGTTCTTGGAGGAACAGAGGAGTATCCTTACCCGAGAAGAGGAAGAACGGGTCGAAAACCGACCGAAGAAGACCCTCAAACCGAGAGCAGGCTACCGATAACATCGAGCCTCGACATATACGTTCCAAGAGACGAGAGATTCGGACACTTGAAAATGTCTGACTTCCTTGCTTATGCTCTGAAAGCTATCGCTCAGATCATCCAGCCTGCGCTTGAAGCTGTGTTCGACGAGACTCCTAAAGAGTTTGATTCGTTTGAAGATGTTCTCAAGATTTACGAAGAAGGAATCGACCTACCGAACCAGGCTTTGATTGATAGTATCGTCAAGAACATACCACTTGAGATGTTGAAAGAGATATTCAGAACAGATGGCCAGAAGTTTCTCAAGTATCCTGTCCCTCAGGTCATCAAAGGTATCCAACTTTTCTTCCTCCATTTCTTGTTTTGTTCTTGATTTAGTTTCCGTAACATCTGAATAACGTTTTCGATATTTTCTAGAGGACAAAACCGCTTGGAGAACCGATGAAGAATTCGCTAGAGAAATGCTTGCTGGACTAAACCCTGTTGTGATTCAACTCCTTCAGGTGAATTTTCAACGAAATATTTCGATATCGGATTAGAGATTTCTCTGCTTTCTTACATGTTTGTGGTCATAACTTGCAGGAGTTTCCTCCAAAGAGCAAGCTTGACAGCGAGTCATACGGTAACCAGAACAGTACAATCACCAAAAGCCACATAGAACAGAGCTTAGATGGTCTCACTGTTGAAGAGGTAAACAAACTTACTTACTATCAAATAAACACACTATTCTAATAACGAATCCATTTTGTAAAAACTTTCATTATTTTTGCTATTTACAGGCTTTAGAGAAGGAAAAATTGTTCATATTAGACCACCATGACACACTGATGCCATACTTGGGACGTATAAACACAACCGGGACGAAGACTTACGCAACTAGAACACTTCTGTTCTTGAAAGATGATGGGACCTTGAAGCCATTAGTGATAGAGCTGAGCTTGCCTCATCCTGATGGAGACAGATTTGGAGCAGTGAGTGAAGTCTATACGCCCGGTGAAGGAGTCTACGACTCGCTGTGGCAGTTGGCAAAGGCTTATGTCGGCGTAAATGACTCTGGAAACCATCAGCTTATCAGCCACTGGTAATGGATAAAAACTGATCTATGATTCTATGATTCTATCTTACATGATCTGAAGTTCTAAAGATTTGGTTTCTTTGTTTTGTGTTTTGCAGGTTGCAAACACACGCATCAATTGAACCATTCGTGATCGCTACGAACAGACAGCTGAGTGTTCTTCACCCGGTTTTCAAGCTCCTCGAGCCTCATTACCGCGACACGATGAACATCAATGCGCTTGCTAGGACAATCTTGATCAATGGTGGTGGTATCTTTGAGATCACTGTGTTCCCTTCTAAATACGCCATGGAAATGTCATCTTTCATCTACAAGAACCACTGGACTTTCCCTGACCAAGCCCTACCAGCAGAACTTAAAAAGAGGTAACTCAAAAAATCTTTCAATACTCAGAACTCAGAAGTGAACACAAAGCCTTACGCTTTGAAAGTGTTCACAGGAATCAAGATTTGATTTCTTGTTTCTTGTTTCTTGTTTGCAGAGGAATGGCTGTTGAGGATCCAGAAGCACCACATGGACTACGTCTGAGGATAAAAGACTATCCTTATGCAGTGGATGGGCTTGAGGTTTGGTACGCTATTGAATCATGGGTCCAAGACTACATTTCTGTGTATTACAAGACGGACGAGGATGTTCAGACGGATACGGAGCTCCAAGCGTGGTGGAAGGAGGTGCGTGAGGAAGGCCACGGAGACAAAAAGTCAGAAACTTGGTGGCCTAAAATGCAAACCCGCCAAGAGCTGATTGAGTCTTGCACTATCATCATTTGGGTTGCTTCTGCTCTTCACGCAGCGGTTAACTTCGGGCAGTATCCGATTGCGGGTTACCTACCGAACAGGCCGACCATAAGCAGACAGTTGATGCCTAAAGAGAACACTCCGGAGTTTGAAGAGCTTGAGAAGAATCCGAATAAAGTGTTCTTGAAGACGATCACTGCTCAGCTTCAGACCCTTCTTGGGATCTCTCTGATTGAGATTCTGTCTACTCATTCGAGCGATGAGGTGTATTTGGGACAGAGAGACTCTAAAGAATGGGCAGCTGAGAAAGAAGCGTTGGATGCGTTTGAGAAGTTTGGTGAGAAAGTGAAAGAGATTGAGAAGAAGATTGATGCGAGGAACGAAGACGAGAGCTTGAAGAACAGGAATGGTCCAGTTAAGATGCCGTACACTTCTTTGTTTCCGACTAGTGTTGGTGGAGTCACCGGCAGGGGGATTCCAAACAGTGTCTCTATCTGAAAAACAGTGTCTCACAGATGTTTTCTGTTTGTTTGCTTTCTTCTTCTTCATCTTATTGTCTGTTTGTGTTCTCTTATGGTTTACTACTTGCTTCCACATTAATTCTTGTTTCCTATATTGTGCTCTGCTTATAACTGTCAGCCATGGCCGGTGGCCGGTTTACAGGATCGGTTATTAATCGGTTTGGCCTATAAACATCAGAATAAAACAAGTCTATAGCGGTTATGATAACACTGAATGTATAAAGATTATGTCCAATTCCTAATTTCTGCTCTGTAAAACTTATGACGGTCAAGAACTCAAGATTATGATGAAGAAAATGGATGTTAGCTCCGTTGGATCATTTTGTTTGACGGTCAAGATTCATCTTTTCATTTCCAATCTCAATAACCGTCCGGTTCAGTCTCCGTTCTCCGGTACAGTTTTGGTATTAAAATGGAGCAAAACAATTTGTTAAAATTCCCTTTTCAAAAACTGCTTCCTCATATAATAAAACTGCTTTCACTCCGAAATTATCTATATAACCTAATCAAATTTTCAAAATCTAAATTAAAACCCGAAAACCAATCCAAAATGTGATTAAACCAATTCGAACCGAACAAAAATCCGAGATTCTCCTTAGACTGCGAGTCTTGTAGTTGCGGATGGGTTTAACAGAGAGAGAGAGAGAGGCATAAACCCTTTTCCTCTCAAGTTACCATTTCCATGGCTGATTCTGCAACTCTCATCATCATCACTCTTTAAAATTCCCTTTTCTATGTTCCCCATTTCTCTATAATGGCTTCTTCAATCTCTCTCCTCCTCATCAAACGCATCTCTCTCTTTCACACAAAACCTAAAAGCCGCCGACTTTTCCAACAATTCATCGGAAAATCACTCTCTACTTCAGCACAAAGCAACCCTAACCAAACCCATGAGCAAAATCAAAAACCTTCCTCTCTTTCTTCTCGTCTTAGCTTCGTGTTCGATCAAATCGATGCTATTGAGAAACGTCACTCTGAGCAAGACGAAACCCTCGACCGTATCCGTGCTTGGCGCCAATCAAAACAAACACCTTCTCCTCCTGCTCCTCGACAAGATCCGGATCCTGTAGAAGTTGTATCCGAATCTGAATCCGCCGGGTCCAATAAGGAACGGGACTCTCGCGGCGGCGCGGCTGTGTTGACTCAATCGGAGTCTGGGGAGTTGAGTAAGGAGAAGAAAGGTGTGGTGGAGCTTGTGCATCCATGGCCTGAGTGGATGGAGCTAATGGAGAGGTTGGTGAAGCAGAATTACTTTGATCACAGGAGACAAAGAGACGAAGAAGACGAGATGGTGCAAAGTTTGGGGATTGATGTGTCATCATCATCATCAAATGTTGGGTTAAGTGAAGAAGAAAATGCTGGAGTTGCTTTGTTTCAGGATTTCAGAGCTGTTCAAAACGCTTGTATCAATTTCGGAAAAGACCGTTTTGATATTCTAAGGTTTGTGTTCTGCTTCTGAATTGAATAAAGTTTCAACATTTCAAGATAAAGTTATAATTTTTGCAACTGTTCTTGTTAGTCATTTTGCGCATTTGCTTATTTTAGATATTCTAAGGTTTGTGTTCAGCTTCTAAATTGAATAAAGTTTCAACATTTCAAGACAAAGTTATAATTTTTGCAACTGTTCTTGTTAGTCATTTTGCCCATTTGCTTATTTTAGATATTCTAAGTTTTGTGTTCTGCTTCTGAATTGAATAAAGTTTCAACATTTCAAATAAAGTTATAATTTTGGCAACTGTTCTTGTAAGTCATTTTGCCCATTTGCTTATGTTTAGATACTCTTAAGGTTTGTGTTCAGCTTCTGAATTGAAAAAGTTCCAACATTTCAAGAAAAAAGTTATAATTTTGGCAACTGTTCTTGTAAGTCATTGTGCTCATTTGCTTATGTTTAGATACTCTTAAGGTTTGTGTTCAGCTTCTAAATTGAAAAAGTTTCAACATTTCAAGATAAAGTTATAATTTTGGCAACTGTTCTTGTAAGTCATTTTGCCCATTTGCTTATGTTTAGATACTCTTAAGGTTTGTGTTCAGCTTCTGAATTGAAAAAGTTCCAACATTTCAAGGAAAAAGTTATAATTTTGGCAACTGTTCTTGTAAGTCATTGTGCTCATTTGCTTATGTTTAGATACTCTTAAGGTTTGTGTTCAGCGTCTGAATTGAAAAAGTTCCAACATTTCAAGAAAAAAGTTATAATTTTGGCAACTGTTCTTGTAAGTCAGTTTGCTCATTTGCTCATGTTTATACTGCGTCCTGTGCTATCAAGTCATTTGCATTTGCGTTTAAGCAACTTTTAGTTGTTAAGATTAAAGATAGTTAGTAGAGTAAGATTTAGTTTGATTTTTACGTATGTATTTTCTTTTTTTAGGTCATTGTCGAGAAATGACATTCAAATCCTTGTCGGACATGGATGCCCGGCGACTGATAGAAAAGTGGTTTTCTCAGGGAAACTATTGAGGAAGCGTGTTCATCTCGATGAAGGAGATGTAAGCATTTTTATACATGCAAGACTTGCTTTTATATGAACTTATGTGGCTCAGTGATTCTACAATTGATTCATTGCACAAACTAGGAGTATTGGTTTGTGGCTATATGCATTTAAGTTTTATGAAGTCTCCTTTGTTAACTTCCTAATTGGTTTTTACTATATCAGGTCTGCAGTTCCTGCAGCTTGAGGAACTCGTGCGAGAAGGCGTTTTTGTTGACAAACAAAGAGGACGAGGCTCGAACACTTGACCTCATGCGCATTTTGTTCACCTATGGTTTCGACCCGTTGAGTGATACAGTAGTGACCAACAAAAGCCTCCTGAAGAAGAAGTCTGTTAAGACTGTGGTGCGTAAACTGTTGCATGAGATTGTCAAGTTAAGCGCCGTACCAATAGATCCTAATCTTACACCACCAGTTCTCAAGAAAGCGCCTCCTAAAGTCAAGCAGCCACCACCACCTCCTAGAAGACGCGTTGGCCGTGATGACATAGAGATGAAGAAAGGAGACTGGCTTTGCCCAAAGTAAGTCACACCTTGCTCTTAAGCCTATATCACTAGATTCATGGCGAAAAGGTCTCATGTTTATGCCTTTTTGTTCTTAGGTGTGACTTCATGAACTTTGCAAAGAACACCATTTGCTTACAGTGTGATGCAAAGAGGCCAAAGAGACAGCTCCTTCCGGGAGAATGGGAATGCCCTGAGTAAGTTGCTATCTTTGTGGCTTATCGTCGAATCCGAGAAGAAAACAATTTGATTGATACTTGTATGTCATGGAATTGATTATCTTGCTTGTTTGGTATGGCAGATGCAACTTCTTGAACTACAGGAGAAACATGGCATGTTTTCATTGTGATTGCAAGCGTCCACCGGATGCTTTCTTAGAGAACAAGGAACAAGAAACACATCATCGCTTCACTGAGTCACAAAAAGATAGGGTTGTGAAGCGGGATGATGTTTCCAATGCTTGGAACTTTGATTTCGATGACGATGAATCAGACGGGGCAGAAGTTGCTGCGTTCGAATACGCAGATTCGACAAGAAAGAACGAAAACTTTACCCGGGAAGGTTTGAGAGATCCTGAAGATGATGATGACTTTGGTAATCTTCCTCCAGGAGCCAGAGAAAGTTCTGATCTTGGCAGCAGCAGGAGCAGAAAACCTGGTGCTGGGTTTGATGATTTTGACGATGAAGATGACATTGATAGCTATGAGATAGACGAGACTGGCGGTAGAGAAGGTCCAGTAGCAGGAACTCGATCTTTTGTTGCTCCTGAAGAGTACTCAGAGGATGAAATGTTTCCGGAGTCAAATGCAAACAGAGGAGGAACTTCAAAGCTTCACAACAATAGAAACAACAAGCGCGGAAATGGTAAAGGAGGTGATGATGATGAGCTCGGTTTCAGCTCAGATGATGACAATTCTGTCGCTCCCAGGTGGAAATCAAGCCATGTTGCTTCGACACAGAGAGGTCCTCCTTTCAAGAAAATGAGTTTTGGGTCGGACGATGAGTTTGGGCTCGATTCTGATCAGGAGGAGGATGGTCCAAGGTCGGGTTTAAGGCCTGGCGGCCAAAGAAACAACGATGCAAGAAGAGGGTTTAAGGGTAAAAGAAGCTCATATTCAGCTTCAGAATCTGATGATGATATGGATGATCAAGCGTACAGAGGGTCAAGAGGGAACAGAGGAGGAAGAACGAGAGGCGGACGGGGCGGTTTCAACGATAGTTTTGCCTCTGATAGCTACAGGGGATCAAGTGGCTCCTCGGCTAATAGATCAAGAGGGAGGGGAGGAAGAACAGGAGGCAACAGAAGGAGTGGTTTTGATAGTGACGGCGAAGATTACAGAGGGTCGAGTTCTTCGGCTAGTAGGTCAAGAGGGAACAGAGAAGATAGTGGAGGGTTTGGGGGAAGAATGGGAAGCAGAAGAGGCGGTTTTGATGATGAGTTTGATAGAAAGAGCAGGAGCAGCCGAGGACGCGGTTCAGGGAGTTTTAGGGGATCTAACAGAGGAGGAAGAGGAAGAGGAAGAGGAGGTGGAGGAAACCGGCGTGAGCAGAGTGATGGTAAAGATACAGACTTTGGAGATTTCAGAAACAGTCGAAGAGTTATTGAGAGATAGAGATGTAATAAACTTGATTTCCATTTGTTGAACAGAAGTTTTGTAGAAGATGATATCCAAGTATTGAGTTGGTAATAGTGCATCAGTTATAAGTATAACACATTGACATTGAACCATTTCCCATCAAGATTTTAACGATTTACTTTTATTTAGAGAGACTTCAAGATTTGTACGTACAAAATGTCATCATAGTATCATTACTCTCTCAAGACTTAAATGATAAAGAGTTTGATCCTTGACTTGGAGGACTATATTAGAAAAAAAATAAAATATGGTAAAAAACATAGGGACAATTTTAATTATACACTTTCTACTGAAACAACCAACCCCTATTTTTTTATTATTAAATTAAACAATTCAAGCGAAAATCTTTAAATAAATTAAATAAATATAAATCAAATCACATTATTCAGCAGAAGCAAATAAATCAACTAATTAATTCTAACAACTTAAATGAATTCAATGAATAAATAAAACACTTAAATCCTATCATTCTTTTCCTCAGACTCGATTCCGCGATCACACTTTTCCTTTACCTGCATCACATGGCAAAAAGAGATGCGTGAGTATTTCATAAATACCCAGTGAGACGATCATCCTGTCTACAGGCCATTTACGCAATTACTAGACCAATTATACCATTTTAATAATTTTCATAATTATTAACTATTTTCTCATCATTAAAATACCTTCAAATAATTATTAAATAATTATCATAATTAAATAATAATCTTAATTAATTATTAATTAACCAATTAAATAATCAATTAAATTAATTTTAAACCATTAAACCAATTTAATTCGATTTAACTAATTAAACCATAAATCCAAATCACAAACCAGGAAAACCGGTCAATCAACCCAAACAGGCATTGGTGTCGACCGACACCAAACTTGGTGTTGATCGACACCCGCTCGACGGGTCGACACCCGCTCAACGGGTCGACACCGCAAACAATGAAATCGCACAGAAACACATGAAACTCCACAATAATCAATCCCTAAGCCAACACACTTCTCAACACGAAAATCACCCTATAACTCAAGAACAGCATCAAAAACCAACCATAGATCAAATCACAAAAGCAGATATAGCAATATCGGACCTACAGTCACGCACTCACCTTGGTTTTGGATTGAGGGAGAAGAAGGGAGATAGAACAACAAGATTCAGCCACAAAACTTCAACAATTTGCACCAAATCGCCTAAGAGCTCTCAAAATCGCCTCCAATGTCTCTGTCTCGAAAAACGAGCCTCAGAAACGCGGCTGGGTCTTTTTATTCGCGACCCTAGGGCTAACTTGCCCAAACCAACGAAACCACACACTCAAATCAAACCGAAACTCGAATTTCGGGCCGGTGTCGATCGACACTAACCCTTGGTGTCGATCGACACCAAAGAAAATTCTCAATTCTTTGGTTCACGGATGTTACAACTGTCCCCCACTAAACTGGATTCGACCTCGAATCCGCACAACACACGTCTCTCAAAGACCAAAAACCCGACCTCGCAGGGTCAAACACTGGAATTCTCAACTGATCCCCGAGACTCTCATTCAATCCTAAGTTATATGCACCATTCAAGACATTTCTCTCTTAACTCATTATCCTAACATTTATTTCGGGCCCAAGCCTCCAAAATAAATCAAATATCACACCATTTGCATTGGGGCCCAAGCCTCCCAAACAAGTATGCAATAACCCAAACTGGGTCCCACGCCTCCTAGATGGACCGGCATTGCTTATGCTGGGGCCCACGCCTCCCAGATAACCTACTCACACTGACGCCCACACATCAGGTAAGCCACTCACACTAACGCCCACACATCATTTAAGTATACCAGAGAACCATATCTCTAAAAGTGTAATGAGTTATTCAGGACCGCAGCCGTTAGAGAAAAATTCTTAAATGTCTATAACAATAAGATTAAATAATCTCATGACCCAAACTGGTCAACAATGTGTGTAACATCCGAACTCCATAAATAATAAGGAAAACTCCATCTTATTAAATCTCAAAATGTAAATTGTTACAACGAAAACGAAATACAATAACACCAAAACTCGAAACCAACAAAAGACATAGCCACAAAAACGAAAGAAGCTCACTCTTCGACCTGCTTGTCAAACCACTTCTTGAACTTCAACTTCATCTTTGCCTCTGGCTCCCAAGTCTCCTCCTCTGCGCAACCGCAAGACCACAAAACTCTCAGTAATGGTATCGTCTTGTTCCGCAGAACCTTGTCCTTCCTCTCAAGGATCCTCACAGGCACTGCCGGAACTGTCAAGTCTGACTGAAGATCCTCTGGAATCTTAGCCACTAACTCCTCAGAAGGGTGTAGACA
>OVBJ01001791.1:0-23874 GCA_900406535.1 Noccaea bulbosa | reverse complement strand
TCACGCTTCATGCGTTCTTTAGACTTACTAGCAGCTTGATATTGTCCTTCTAGGACATCAATTCTTATTAGAGCATTTAAATCTGGTAAGTGACTCAATCACTATGTTTGGGTCAGTCNGTATATGGCAACTGATACAATAAGTTTTGTGAATGAACTATCTTTTGGACTTCTATTTCACATTCTATAGTCTGAGGATCAATGATAATTCATTCAAACTATTTTCTTTCCAGCTTTTTATTTTCTCCCCCTGGAAAGACTTATCCATTAACATGGTAGTCTATAAATCGAGCCTTACTTAAATCCTTCAGGGATAGCTCTAGATATTGTCAATGAAGATTCATATCCAACATCTACAACCTCGTTTGGAGATCCATCTTATATTGCTGTAGTGGAGCAATGTGGATGTTGCATATCCAAAGGTTTCTGACCCAAAACCAATTTCGATGGGGAGAACTTTTAGTTACTCGTTGGCTTTATGCGAATTAATGCTTCTGCATTATATGCAACGATGAACATTTGCTACTGGATGTTCAACGTTTATTCTTACAAACACGTATTTTCTCACCAAAGACTTAAGATGTGAATTCACTAGCACTACCAAGTAAGGTTGCAGATTTATAATATTGATACATACAATCCACTTGTATATGTATTGAGAAACGCAGTAAAATTTCTTCTAGAGGATGATTAGTCCACGAAATGGGTTATAAACTCCAAATCTATATTGGTTAGTGATAATTATTCTAGAAGATGCTAGTGATAATTGTTGTATTATCATAATTTCTTATAGGACAGAATATCACATTAGAAATCATTAAGAAGAATCTTCTAGTTCTTCAATAAATGTCTACATGTTGTATTTTACTTCGCATAATTCTTGAACTGGAATGGTCTAACCAGTTCATGCCAAAATATGTTATATTCGATAAACTTCTGATTTACTATATAACATTTATCTTCACTTATATAATCTTTGTCTATTATAAGACATTAGAGAATGTATGTAATTTCTCCAAAATACTTTTACACCATTGAGTTGTATTATATATGATTAGTCAAGATTATCATGAGTGTGAACATAATCTTCTAGATGTTCCACTTCCTATTGATTTTGGGATTCATCTGAACATTCTCCCCCTCGAGATGATGTTACTTCAGGTTTATCTATCTCGAGTTGAATCCTAGTATAAAATTAATAACATATCCAACTTGGATCATGTCTTATATCTTTGATTCCTTAAACTTTTGACATTTCTATTATATATTTTATTCTTTTCACTTCTGGGACTTTAGAGATATAATGCATCAATGATTGTATACTCTTCCAGAGATATATATATATTTTATTTGCTACTATCTTTATTTTCTCACTTCTGATGAGAATTTGAGCTTATGAAATAAAACTCTTTGATCTTGACTTTGACATTAACATGTGTGATCACATATTTAATCATTTATTCGCATATCACATTCACTTCAGGGAATGAATCATAACCAATTTGAGTAGATTATGCTTTTTAGCATCTCTACATCACTGATATTCTCTTTCCATAATCTTCAAAAATAATTAATGATTATGTACAGACTTCAGGTCTTGTAATCTTAGATGTAAAGACTTATATGAACCTTAGCTAATGTTGGATTGATCCGCTTATGATTTATGTAAAGAACTTCTGGTTCTTCTACAATTAAATACTATATATATATATAAAATAGTAGAAAAATATAAATTGTTTAAACAATATATATATATATATATATATATATATATATAAAGAAAAATAACTAATATTAATAACAAATATCATTTTATATCACTTCAGATGATAAATTCTATTTAAAAGTAAAATAAAATAATAACAGATTAAATATCATTAAGAATAATTCATTGGCTATTGTGTCTGCTGGACAACAATTTTTATAATATTAAGTTTGCAGGACATCAATATTTTCTTATAGATCATGTGATTTTAGAACACAATCACTTTCTTTAGATTGCTCTTTACGTCATATCACTTCTGGTGATTATTTATTTTCTTTAGATTTATGTATATTACTTCTGGTGATCAATCATTTTCTTTAGATTACTTTATAATCAATTATTTGATCTTAATATGATCAAAAATATGATGATAGATAAATCTATATATGATATAAACAATGATAATAAAATAATTCAGTCATTCTATCAATTATTTAATTCACCAAATGATTTTTTAACAAACAATATCTTTGGTTTGAGAGAATTATCGAAACCAATTTAAGATAATCAAATCAGATATATCCCAACTAAATCATATTAAATTATGAAAATTATATCAGTTTCTTTGCACAAACTTCTATGGCTTTAAGCAAATCAAGTTACGAAATCAAATTATAAACTTTGATGAAAATCAAATTATAGTGATGATTGATTGCGTAAAATGTCTCTATATGCATAGATACTTGATATAAATTATTAAAGAAACATGTTTTACTCTTATCAAAACAAATATACATACTCATGAAATACGTTTAATGAACACATGTTCAAAGCCAGATTTGCAAATCTCTTTAATAGTTAGAGATGAATACCAGACCAACAAATATCTAAGCCAGTTCAAACCAAGTCAAATATCTCAAATTATCAAATTCGTCAAAGAAATAGTATAAGTTATCATAACTCAAACAATAACATCACCCAATCATAATCAAGTATTAAGAAATAGGACGGCATGTGCTGATTCAAAAATATACTTATCTCGATTATTGGGGAGAATAAGGCCATAAGGTGACACGACTTACAACGGAAACGTACGGTGCCATCCGGAAACTGAGATGACAACAGCTAACAAAAAAAAATCAAGAGGGTCTTAATCATCTGAGAGAAAAATATTGGTACCACTATTAATTGTTCATCATAAAATAAAACTAAATTCCAGTTCCATGTAACGTAAAGGAGTAATCAATTCATCATTCAGAACAGAAAATGTAATTTACTAAACCAAACAATAGTGGATCCAATCTAATCGTAGATTCAGGATTCCGATGAATCTGTAAAGCAACATAGCATATGACAAGAAGATCCCAAATGTATGCATGGTTTGGTCTATTTTAGACATAATGCTAATTATCAATTTTGCCAGCAATCAACGATTCTCTTAAATGTTTCAATTATCTTTGTAGGCAATTTCTAATTAATAAATAATTTATTTTAATGATGCATCGAAAAGAAAAAGAAATCACATACATCACTAATAGACAAAACGATCAATAAAAGAAAATAATATGATGGGTCATGTTTAATATAATGAAACAAAGCCTTTAGAGGAGCAATAGGGATATAATCACATAAAGTAAAACGTAATAATATAAGCATATGAATGAAATTCAATAACGTGGTGTAATTAAGAATGAACTTTATATGCAAAAATTATTCATTCCCACGTTATGATAAAGGCATGAGGCATTATATATAAATCATGAAAACTTATCTCGATTGATAATGAGGACGGAACGATCGGTGACGTTTCGGCAAAGATCTCGTTTTACTTATTTGTTTAAGTGGCTAGGGTTTTTGTCGAAGGTTACTCAGACACATATAGGGTTTTAACCTAAACACTAGAGACTCGTGCTGATAACGTGTTATAGTAAGAGAGAATAAGAGAAGAGAGGAATTGGTTGTATTCTTATTCCATGAATAATGAGTTCTTTATATAGGATTACAAGAGGGATTTAACTTGCAGATGAAGTACAACTTGGAGAGAAAGTAAACTTGGTGATGAAGCTAGAATCTTCTAAAATATGGGTCAGTGGATATGAGCCGATAATGGGCATCCATATAAACTATTCATAACATTACTTTGTTAATTAACTCCACCAGGTATTTGCAATCACCTTCAAATATTATCTTTATATAACCTCGAATCCAACAGTTTTGCATTGCTATTGTTAGAGCTTGAAACTATGCTTCAATAGTAGAGTATGCTTTATTGTCTGCTGCTTTTCCTGAACCCAAAAAATCCCTTTATCAATAAATGTATAAACTAGGTCAGGTACTTTAAATCGTACCCAAAAAAGTCGAACCAATTTCCGACTCGATATAATCGAACCGAGTTGGGTTCAGGTTTACCTAAATAATCGATCAGTTTGGATGTTGATTTGAATTCGGGTTTGGATTCGGTTTGATTTATATCTGATAACCAAATTAATAACCGAAACCAAACCTGACTGTATTTTTGTTTTGGGTTTAGGCCAAACGATTTGGGTTTCAATTTATAAGGGTTTTTGGTCTTTCGATCCATCTGTATATTGTCCAAGTTAGGCTTTTAATGAAAATTTAGTTAACCAACAAAAAATGTGTTTGACCAACGAAAGAAGTTGATCCATCTATCTGTATATCCTCCCTTTCATTTCTTCTCGTAATGGTGGAGCTAGAGCTGCTTTCTCCGATCCAAACAAAAAATCGGCATTATTCGGTAGAGCTGTAACAAATTTATCTGATTCAGGTCGGCTAGGGATTGGGTTAATTGTTTCCCGATCAAATTTGGTCGAACCCGGAAATGGGAAAAGACGGAAAGAGGAACAAACACATCCTGGCTGGCTTAGAGGACATACTGAGAAGCTGATATGCTCGAGATCATCATCATCATTTGTCACAGATATCAACGCGTCGAGATTTTCACATGGAAGCTGATACTTGAACGAGATTTGACATCGCTTCCGCCGCAAACCTGAAATAATCAATAACCTGGGTACAAGAAACCCGAAAACCCGACCCATTATCCGAAACCGAAAAATTGGTTTTTTGGGTTTTAGTTGAACCCGAAAACCGACCTGAACCGAAAAATTCAAACCAGAATCCGACCCAAACACGACCAAATATCCAAATGATTTCTAAACTTTTAAACCCGAATACTTGAAACCCGATTTAACCGACCCAAACCAGACCGGTTAACCGAAGTCGCTGGCCTAGTATAAACTGTCAAAATCCTAAACAAAAAAATTAATTTAGTTTGAAATCATATATTGTAACCTTAAAGTTCGGAATCTCATAAAAAATGAAATGTTAAACTACAGTATCAAATATGTAATGAATAGTATGTTACGTTTATATCATAGTGAAATTTTTTAAATCTTACCGTCTGAAATACCAAATATATTCCAAAAAAGGAAAAACTTATTATTATTACTATAAATTTGACCCGCGCAATGCGCGGAAATAAAAGTATACCAAATTTAAAACTTTATTAATTTAATTTAGCTATAAGTATTTGTATTTAATTTTAAAAATCTTATTATTATTCTAATGATCTACAATATTTGTTTGTATAGTGATTTTAATTCTGAAATTTTTAAAAGTAATTCTTTTAACTATTACCTTATCATAAATTCTATATGTATACTTTGATTACTATTTGACGATACATGAACTATCTTAACTCAATCTTTACCTGCTACAATTCTTTCATTTACATGTAATGTTTTGCATATAAATATGCATAAGCTAATGAACAAAATTTTATACATAAATTTGTAAATTATTTTCATGAATACTTAGTTATTATTATTTTTCTTTGAATCTTTAAACACTAACTTTCATTTATTTTAATCAAAATTATTATTTAAATATGAGAATGTGAAGAGGTACATTGAATATAAAAACTGAAAATTCATGAAATATTTGAAAAAAAATATTATTTTTCAAGATGCCATTATTATTATTTTTGAAAAATGTTTAACTACAACTTATAAAGTCGAACCCAAAATGCACTTAATTTAATTTTTTCTCCTTTTACTTGGTTAAAGACTGATTTGTAAGTATCTATTGATTCTTATCAAAATAATATTAACGTTCGAAACAATAAAAGGAGTTGCAAAAAGATTCAAGAATAATTTTTTGAAATGCATATGAAAAACTAATTTTATTTTATAATTGAAAATGATAGGAACTGATAATTGTACTATTAATAATGTGAAAATGTAAATTAAATACAGAAACTGAAAAATCAAAAAATAGTTTTTCTTTTGATACCACGTGTCAGTCTTAGAATCAACATGAATTGATGATGTGTTATCACCTGAAAATAAGTTATCTAAATTTTATAATATAAATTACTTTTGTAATTACGGGTGATCGGGCTTAACATACGACTAATCCCTCAAGATGAGTGTAGTTGTCGGAGTAGATCAGTCACCGAATTTTCTTAATGGGTCTAAAGCATAACATCATTTCAACTTATATAGTCGATTTGTTAGACAATTCTCACTTAAACAGGAAAATATTATTGTGGACAAGATATGAATCATGTACCAAAGAATTCTATAGAAACTAGTGTTTGTTTTACTACTTTTAATATTGGAATTACTTAAGATTTCTTTAATCCTTTCGGTTTAGACATACTATTTTTACTCCTCCTTTCATTTGTATTCAAACCAATCAAATCACATCTTTGACCGCTATCATTCGATAGCCTTAAATATCTTATATTAAGGACAAGAAGTAATTGTCTCATAGAAGCTTTAGTTAAAAAAAAATAGAAGTGATTATCTCATAAATACTTAAATAGTAAGTCCATATTGATTGGATGTAAAAGGACAATCACCTTTGTAGAGTGGGAATGTTTAGATTCACCTCATGCGTCGATATTAGCATAAATACTATGAAAACGACGATTATTCATTATCCAAACAANCCAAAAAAAAAAAAATAAAAAAAAAAAAAAAAAAAAAAAAGTGGACCCAAGACAAAGGTGTGGAAGAGATGAATGAAAAAAAGATTTTTTAAAAATGGATTATAAAGAGAGAAGCGAGGATCAATGATCCTGGATCATGTGTGTTGCTACTTGCATCTATCTTCATTTGACAATGGTTTATATATGAATCAAAATCACACACTTCTTTAACTTTTTTCGTTATTCATATATACATGAGAAGAGATGATGTGAGACACTGAGACTCATCAGTCTAGCACATGAGTAAGAGATAGGATCACTACAGTTTCAAAGACTTCGATTGCCTTGTTTTAAATGTTGTTTCTACAATATGCATTTGCTTTTGCACAAAGAACAAACCGTCGCCTTGGCCTAGTGGTAGAGCCGTGCCTAGAGTTTTTGGACCCATAAGCATTATAGAAAATAAAAATCCATATTTAACAAAATTTGATGAAATAATAATTATGGTCATTCTAAAATAACTAAAAAAATATAATAAAAACTCACATAAGTTTAATGTTTTAATATAAAAAATACTATGAATATGAGGTGAGAAGAAATGATGAATGAGTTAGTTGTTTTACTAAAAGGAGTATGAATGAGAAATTTTTTTTATCATACCTTCTAAGAACATTTGTGTTTATATGTTTTGGATGTAACATTATTATTTCATAAAACAAAACCTAAGAATATAATATTTCTACTAAAAAATTCAGGGCCCGTAGGCGAAGGTTTCTAATTTCATTACGTAGGCACGGTCCTACCTAGTGGTAATGGACTCACAACTGTAAGTATCGTCACCCAGATTCGAGTCATCTTGGCCACCTAACCACGCTCTCAATGATGGGATAACGCGTATCCGGATGCAAGACTTCTTGAAATTAGTCTTTGAGCCTTAAAAGCTTTTGAAATCCCCACAGTTATAAAAAAAAAAAAAAATCATTTACAATAATACAAATCACAACTTTGATGCATAATATTGTGAAGTTTGTTTTTGTAAAAATTCTGCAAATCGTTAAATGAAAACAAACAGAACCATGGTTTCTTGTTTATGTTTGGAATTCACGTTTACATATAACTAGGATAATAGCCATGCTATTCCACGAGTTCATTATTAATCCTTAAGTATTTAATAAGTGTTTCAGTATATTTATGAGCATATATATGTTTTTTTGTGAGCATTAGCATAATCATAATTTTCGTTAAAATGCCAACTGAAAATTTTGAATTATTTATATAAAGTTTGAGATTCACTTATGTATATTCAAATTTGTGATTGGTTTATGTAGAAAAGTGTTTCGCCCGTAAAATAATTTAAAAACTATTTTATAGTTTTAGTTTAAAAGTCAACTATAGTGTAAAATTATTATATGAAGTTTTTCATCTTGATTATGTATATTTAAATTTGTGATTTTTTTTATAAGAATGTGTTTCATCTGTAAATATTCTAAATAAAAGATTTTTATTTCTTAGTTTAATAACAAACAAATCTTCTTGTAAATTAATTTTATTGTTGAAATATATTTTAAATGATAATATATTGTGTCCTTCAATGTTCCTTTTTGATATATTTAATATTAGATTTTCGAAATAAATATTTTTGGTAAGTTTTAAAATATTCAAATATATTTGGAAATAAAAATTAGAATAATCAAAATAGGTAACATAACAATGAAAATAATTATATTTGAATATATATAAAAGATTAAATAAATCAAAAATAAAAAAAGTGAAAACAAAATTGGGAGAATGATAGATTCGCAAAATTGGCCTATAATATTTCTCTTTTAATATATAGAGGATTATTTGTATTGCTTAAAATGTTGAAAGATGTGAATTTATTTTAAAAATATATACAATGTGTGGACAGGTCGGGTCGGATTTGAGTGAATCAACTTCAAAAATTCAGTATTTTGTTAACACCAAGTCACCAACACCAATTTGAAGTCTAACAGGTAAACTGGTCCATGAGGCTGGGCTCAAATTCCAAAACCAGGACCAAATCGGTCCAAGCTTAAATGGGTTGGGTTTCAAAACAGGTCTGACCCATCACAACCAAACATCTTATCACTACATGAGATTCACATGAATGCTTAAACCCATAACCACCATATATATATATATATATTCAGATATCTGAAATTGAGTTCTTACACGGTTCTGTCTGAGTACATACCAAAATACCAAAAAGATTGTACATTGATCCCCAAAAAATTTGAAAATACTCGGCTAATTTTTCCGGTATAGATAGTTTCTTGTGCCAAAAAAATGGCTGGTACTAGACTTCAGCTATTTGGGTCAGCTTTAGAGAAGAAATGTAAAAAAAGAAAAGATAAAGCAAAAGGTCAGACCTGATTAGTCCTGTGCCCTAATGAATTCCATATGAGATGATGATATGCTTCTTCCTCCAAATTGTACACTGTACTGATTTGCAACTAGCTCCCTAATCTAGATTCATACCCATTTCTTCCTTTGGGGCTGAGCTTTTCTCCTTAACAGGTTCACTTTTCTCAGCATCCATTGTTGATGAATCTTTAACCTCGTCGTTCTCTGGGAGTAGTTCACAAGGTGTTGCAGCCGGGTCTAGTTCCATAAAGCCCTCTGGTGCGTTATCAGCTTCTTTCCCTGTAAGAATGTAGTGAGGCACTTGGTGGGAGAATCTGAACATTTCCTCCTTTGGGATCTTCCTCACATCGTTATGCTCTGTGCTTCTGCGGAAAACCGCCCTGAATCCTTCGGTTTTGAGCAAGAGAGCCACGGTTACATCTTGCTTGTCGTCGGTATAGTTGTCAAGAACTTCCACCATGTCATACTTGTGTATAACTTCACCAGGGGTGGTTTCCTTGTCCCACTCAGGAGACCAGTTTCGATACAATGCCCAGACTTGTCCCTTCTTGGGAAGAATGTAAAGGAGTCCTCTTGCACCTTTGGCGAAATCGACTTTGTGAGAAAAGGCGTTTAGCGCATCCGTTGGTTCGTATTTCCCTACCCTAAACTCCCCACAGGATTTAGCAAAACCAGAGGCTGTCCAGTCTAGAGCACCAAACTCTCTGCAGGTTTTGGTATTGAGCCAGCTGATTCTCAGCTTAAAGGGATTCAGAGAAAGCACCTTTTGGATGCGGGCGTAAAACCGAGGCATTCCATCGTCATCGTCATAAGCAGCCCAAATCTCATCCTCTCGGAAAGAATTTTCAGAACGGCCAAGATCAAAGTTGTGAAAATCTGAATCAGGAACAGTGATTGCGTTCACTTTAGCATCCTTCTCCTCATCTGAATCACTGGAAACTTCATTGACCGTCCCACCATTCACTTCAACCCCATTTGCCTTGCTAGTCATCTTGCTCGTTGCTTTCATACTTTTCTTCTCCCTTTCAATTGCTTTCACGTCCTCTGCCATGTCAGAGATCATCTTCGGAAGTATCTTAAAAATAACCGACTGGGCCTTGTTCATAAGCGCTTTTTTTATATCACAAGGCAACAACATTCTTTGTATATGAGGATGACGAGAGCCTATAGTGGTTGGCGTTTCAGTATATCCTTTGGCAGGGTCAGAAGGAGTACTGGACTTACTTGGACCAAACATATGGGAATCGTCTGTCCTCGGCTTCTTGAAATTCCTCAGATCAGAGTTTGTGAATCCTCTGGAAGCATCCCTCTCTTGTGACTCCCCAAACCCTCTTTTCAGGTTATCTTGTGCTTGCTGAGCTGAATTCGGAGCTTGCTTCGTGGCATTTCCGCTGCTAGCCATTCTTGACAAAGACTCCCACTGAAAACCACGGCTAGCAGATGGTGCATGCTCTCTCCCTGAAGAAGTTTTTTTGTTTGCGGCTTGGTTTTTGGAACTCCGGTGCTGTTGGCTAGATGAGAGGTTGACTGGCCTCGAAACAGTTGCAGGCGGATTCTTCTCAGCTGCAATGAAACCCTCCTGACAGTTTGGACAAAGCAGGGTCTGGTTAAGATAAACCCTCAGGTACTCATACTGCGTCGTGCATCTGTTGCACATCGTCCAAAAGGTACAACTCTCCTTAACCGGAGCAACAGAAGCAGGGGGATCCACGCGGGATCTATCCATACGTGCAGGAGGCTTAGTTCTAGCCCTAGCATTCGAACTTACATGGTTTCTTGCATTTTGAAACCCGTTAGAGCTTGGCGGGCGAGGTGGAGCCCCGCTCTGTGTTGTTGTGAATCTCTGTGGAGCTTCTCCAACCTGCCTCTTCAGGTTATATGAAAATCTCCTAGCCTTGTCAGATAGTAGACTCCAAGCTTCTGAAAGCAGCTTAAAAGCACCTTCTGCGCCTGTACACTTGTTTTTATCCGGATGGAGCATAAGAGCTAATTTCCGGTACTGTTTTCTCACTGCTTCATCATCAGCATATGGATCTACACCAAGGATACCATACCAATCAGCTTCTCCACCGATTTGTTTCTCCCCTGAGATATAAACATCAACCGTCATCATCAATTGCTTCAGTCCTTCCAGTTGGGGATACAAAGTTTGAGCCTTGTTAGCGAATTTTCTCGCCCCATTGTAGTCTTTTGCTGTAACCTTCCTCTCGGCAATATCCATTGCCCTTCTCGCTTCATCCTTGTTGCACTCCATCTCCTCAAGAGATACTCTTTTAGAATTTGTTGTCCTCTGGAAACTTTTCAGAATAGAGGATCTTCAACAGAATCCTCAAGAGTGTTTTTTTAACCTGTCCAAATGGAAAATCAAAAGGAGAAACAAATAAGTTTACATTCAGTGGAATGTTTACAGAAGCACCAGTTATTTGATGAACATACAGGATTACACATGTCCCTCATATCTCAACATTCCTGAAATGTTAGATTTTTTTCTATGTGAAGGAATATTTGACTGGCTACACAGTGGCAAAAAAAATGTCCCATGATTTGAAATAGATGCAGATCTTATCTAGTTAGGTAGAACCACAAATGCAAATCACTAGGACAAGAGAATCAATCTTATCCGGTGGCACTGGCTCAACCCGGTCGAAGCGCCCTGATAAAGTAAACCCGGTTCGATCATCCTACCATAACAATGCATTTAAAAGAAAAGAAGGTGAACCAATCCTTGGCCATAAACTATGAAATTACCATATCTAAGCCACATACAAACACAAACAGTTTCCGTGCCAATCGCTGAATACAAATTTTCGTGATGATTATAACAGGGATACACAAGCTCATAAGAGAATGATCTTGAGAATCTAGTGCAATCAAATATCTTAAACACTAAGTAAGAGCCAGATATAAATGAAGACCCTCAAAATCTAAAAACATTTCAGCAATGATGGAGAATAGATACAATGCAATAAACTCAACTACGATCACAGATCTTCAAACTCTTAACAACAAGAGAAACCTAAAAGAATGTTCTTGGAAATCTTATGAAATCAAACATCTTAAACACTAAGTAAGAGCCAGATATAAATGAAGACCCTCAAAATCTAATAACATTCTAGCAATGATGGAGAATAGATACATTTCAATAAACTAGTTAACTACGATCACAGATCTTAAAACTCCAACAACAAGAGAAACCTAAAAGAATGTTCTTGTAAATCTAATGCAATCAAACACCTTAGACACTAAGTAAGAGCAAGGTTTTGATTTAGAGTGAAGACCCTCAAAATCTAATAACATTTTAGCAATGATGGAGAACAAGCATACAATCCAATAACCCAAAACTCAACTACGATCACAGATCTCAAAACTCTAACAAGAGAAACCTAAAAGAATGTTCTTGGAAATCTAATGCAATCAAACATCTTAGACACTAAGTAAGAGCAAGGTTTTGATGAAGAGTGAAGACCCTCACAATCGAACAACATTTTAGCAATGATGGAGAAGAAACATATCCAATAACCCAAAACTCAACTACGATCACAGATCTTCAGACTCCAACAACAAGAGAAACCTAAAAGAATGATCTTGAGAATCTAGTGCAATCAAACATCTTAAACTCTAAGTAAGAGCCAGAATTTAATGAAGAGTGAAGACCCTCAAATTCTAACAACATTTTAGCAATGATGGAGAAGAAACATATCCAATAACCCAAAACTCAATTACGATCACAGATCTTCAAACTCTAACAACAAGAGATACCACAACCACAACTCACCAACCCACGAAAGTGTACAATCAAATCCAACAAAATTTCCAGCAGCATTTACATTTCCTAGTCATTTCGAGCCCAGAAAACCTAATCCACATTCAAATCAAAGCGATACATCAAACCAGCTCCGAGACCCGCGAAAATTCGAGCCAAGTTCAAAAACAACAAAATTCAAACGGATCTACAGATAAACGGTACAGATCAACTGCCCAAATTCCACCATTACACAGAGTTTTCAGGGTGTGATACGAATTGGAAACCCTAATCCATCACTGAAAATTCGAAAGCCCTAGAATCTATTTTCTGTAACAAGCGGAAAGCGAGAAGGGTACAAAATGATAGAGAGGAGAAGAAGAAGAAGAAGAAGAAGAATCCATGAAAATAGGAGGAAACATACCAATTGTTAGATCGCTACTCCCTCCGAGGATAAGAATATTTTTTGAATCAAACTTTTTTTTACTCCAAAGAGACTTATTTTTCAGATACCCTTTTACAAACCCTACTCAGATTTTTCATTTTGTTAAGAACACCTCAAATATATATATACATTCAGGGAAAAAATAATTTGGAAAAAGAATGTATGGGTCTCAAAATTTAATTAGTTTTTTTTTTTATTAAAAGTAAAATTAACTCACTATCCATATTTTACTAATTATTACTTAACCATAGTCATGGTTATTTGACTATGGTTACTTAACTATAGTAATATAACCATAGTTATTTTAGTTATTTGACCATAGTTACTTAACTATAGTGATATAACCATGGTTATTTGACCATGGTTACTTAACCGTAGTCATATAATCATAGTTGTTTCGATTATGGTTTTTTATCTGGTGGTTACTTAACCACGGTTACAATTTGATATAGATTGAGAATTTATGTATTAACCCAAAAAAAAAAAAAATATATTATCACTTATTTTATTTTTAATTTTTCTGTAAAAGGTTTTCATTAATTAAAAAGAAAAATATAATATTTTTTTGGTTTTCTGAAAATAAATGAACTTTTGAAAACAAACATTGTTGTCTACAACTCGCATATGCATATTTTTAAATCTAAATCCGGATTACTACACCATATTATCACTAATACGCAGTACTAGATTATAACTTTTAAGTCTCGTTAAGCACAACCAATATCTAAAGATTATCTATAACTATTTGATAAACTTTTTGTATTAAAACTAACATGTGTTTCGACTATATATTTTCTTCGATTTACTCATGTTTAGGTTTGGTTTCTGCGTTTTCAATATGCAAAGATTTGAATACAATCTTGTTTTAGGTAGTTCTAAAAGAGTTCTAGTCCCATTTCGAAGACAACAGTTCTCTTTGCTGCAGTTGTATATAAACATTAAACATTGTATATTTTACGAGAAAAAATAAAACTTTGGTTGATATTGAAAGTCATATACACATGAAAAAAAATGAAAAAAGAAAAACATTTTTATACGGCAGATTTTTAAGAAAGTCAACCATGGTTACTTTTTAACATAGATTCAAAATTCTAGGTGGTTAAGCATAAAAAATATAATCTCTCTTGTGATCGTTTAACCTATTTTAAAACTTAGTCCAGTTTAAGATAGGATGAGATCATTAGTATGTTCTACTAGATGCCTAATTAGTAATTTTTTTTTTTTTTTTTGACGGCTGATGCCTAATTGGTAATTACAAGTATCCCTTTCTATAAGATAGTTATTGCTCTAGTCATCCAAATAAATGAGAATCTAACAACTTTCGTAACAAAAATAGGTAACATCTAACAACTCTGTGTAGAGGTACCAATTTATGTGTAACTATATCAAATTTTGATACATTCGCTATGAATAGTCAAGAGTAATTTTGAAATATTACCATCTATAATTATATTCACGGAACCACCAACCAGTGAGAATAATATGCATACCATGTATAACATATGTTGATATGTACAACTTTTTTAGCATACAGAGAAATTTTAAAAGAGAAAATGTTTTGAAATTTATCCAATCAGATGTATCCACATTGATTTTCGAATATTTGTTTACTTTATTGCTTATAATTTACCATAAAATCCCTAAAGTTTCAAAGTNTTTAAAAATTTTTTTTTTTTTTTTTTTTTTTTTTTTTTTTTTGTAAAACGATAGTATTTTTGCTTACTTTATTGCTTATGAGTTATGTTACTTTTCAAAATCCCTATAAATTTCAAAATTTGCAGTTATTTCAATTTTACTCGTTAGTTTTGAAACGAACAATGCGTGTTTGAAGCCGACCGGTAAGTGATTTTAAAAGAGAAATTGTGTTCATTCTTTTCTCTTTTCCCAATGACTCATTGTCAATGAGTCCTCCTCTCTTCATCGAGATCAGATTGTTCTCCATAGATACTATAGTATAGCATAGGCTATTAGTATTGTCTTATCTACAAAAATCTTTCACCCCAACTACAGAAAGAAACCGCGCCTGCTTTACGCAGTTAAATTGTGTTATAGTTACGATCTTGACACAAGAATGCCGAGATGAACGATGAAGAACTAAAAAAACATTGTTTATTGGATGGTAATAAGATAAGTGGGAGAAACAGAACAAATGATGTTTNTTTTTTTTTTTTTTTTTTTTTTTTTTTTTGGTGTGGATGAAAATAAAATAAAATAGGGAGCAAAATGAATAGACAAAAATCGAGGACAGGTCAAAAGCGTCATTCTCGTCCTCAAGGCCAAGACCAAAAACACAAATCCTCACACGTTCGTTACAGGTAACCCACAAAGCACACAACTACTAACGAATTTTATATTCATCCGTTTGCACATGATGCCCCAACAATACGGACACCCCTCCCCAGCTATACCTTACTCACTTGCTTTCTCACCCTTGGTCTCTGATTCGGTCTCAGGTTTTGGGTCGGAAACAGCATCGGGTTTGGGTTCCAGTTCAGCTTCGGGGCTTGTTTCCGTCTCCGGTTCATCGCTGGGATTCGGTTCCGATTCGGGTTCTAGTTCAGCCTCAGCCTCGGGGTTTGGCTCGGTTTCGGGAGGCTCATGACGGAGTTTAACAACAATGCACGTAATGTTGTCTGCGCTGCCACGGGTGAAGGCAGTGTCGGTTAACTTGCGGGCAGCTGCCTCGGGCTCCTCCTCGCTCCGAACAAGGGATACCGCATCCTGAATCCGACCCAAAAAATGTAAAATTGTTCAAATTCACACACAGTTCGGTGGAATCATACACAAGGGAGGTATTTATCTGAACTGTGAGTCAATACCTCGTTTGGTACCACATCCCATAAACCGTCACTTGCAAGCACAAGAAACTCGGCCTCGTGATCTATCTCCAGATCCTGCAAAAATTAGTAGTGGAGTGTGTTCAAAACACATCAACATCCACCCCTCAGGAGATAGCAGTTAGGTGCAGTTAGAAGCGGTTACTTGTATCTCGGGCTCGGCAACAACGAATTGCTTCAGCATTCTGTTACCAAAGGCTCGGGACATTGCCAAGACCCCACCTACCCTCCATGTACCTGTCAAGCCAAATCCAGATGAGGATAATTTTAAGGGCAGGTCTCAAGACTATATAAGCAGACCCAAAAAGAAAACCAAAACCAACAGGGACAACATATTATCAAAACTTGTGAAAGAGCTATCAAGCATCTTGAGTAATTAGGAGGGTAAATTTCTGCAATCTGGCTTTGTCATGTTCAGAAGCTAGCAAGCAATTAGGAGGACACTAGAGAGGGACGATTTCTTATGATATCAGATTACCTGCCCACATGATAACACCACCAGCGCTTTCAATTCGCTTTCTTTCATCGCTTCTATTTGGCTTATGGTCATCGGATAGCGCGATCGCTGAAGAACATATAAAACAGTAGATTTGTAAAGGGTGGTTGTTTGAAAACAAAACAACAAAGGCATGTGACCAATCATAAGAATCCGTTCACTTATCAACTTGAGGCTAAATGTTCTCTGAGGAATTCCATGATTCCCATCTTTGGCTGAAGCTCTCATTTTTAATCTTTAAATGATATGCCACATTGTTTTCGATCACAGACGAAAAACTGACCTTTCCCAGATTTAGAAACTATAGTCCTTGAGTCCCCAACATTTGCAACATACAAATGGTTCCCCACCAACACAGCCGTAGATGCTGTGGAGCCATCATCTCTGTAAGTATCCTTTTCTGACTCAAGGAATGCTACATCAGTTTGTTTATATGTTTCACCTGCATAATTGGTCAAGTTAGAAGGTGACCATGACTTGTATCAAGCAGTTCGAGGTCAAATTTTTTGCGATTATAACAAAAATTTATGTCAAGAGATATAGAGCGCACTTAGTGCCAGCTTGGTGTCTGTCATAAACTGTGGATGCTTCATAAGATTGTCAAAGAGGTGTTCCTTCAGGTACTCAGCAGCACGTGAACCACCATGACCTGTGATCATTAAAGCTTCAGATATTAGACGAGGAAAACCAAATTTGGTCAGCAACATATGATTCTGCTTATGACTATTATACGAATGCATACTGATTGTTCGACTGTGCACTGCAGACCTTAATTTCCTAAACAGTCTGTTATGAAACCCAGACGCACCAGTTAACAGGTACAAATACGGACTCTAACTCAGGCAATTCGAGATCTTTCTTGAAAAAATAGTAGACATAGCATAAATGGTGTGGCCTAAGTGGAACCAACAACAAACTAAAATCAGCAAATGAAGCTCAGCCATGTCTAAGTTGAGATAGATACAATAATGCTATGGCAAGCTGAAAACCAGACTTCAACACAGATCAAATATCTTCCACAATTCACGCCTACCACTTCCTTTTCATCTACGCCAGAACAAAAGAAATGCAAAACACAGAATTAGAACCTAACCATCAAATATTCCAAACATGCAAACTGTTTTGCCGTCAATCTTGGAAGCTTTGACATCATAGAAGTCTTCCATCGTAGACCTTTTTCCTCTGAAACTACAGTACCCACAGCTCAAGCTCCCATCGTCACTGTTATTCAAAGAACTTTGATTAGGGACTAGTTAAAAAAAAAAAAAAAAAAAACACTAAAAGAGTAGAACACAATACTATCACCATTTTCCAAAGTCACAAACGGTTACATATTGCCTACATAACAATACCAAGCTTCAACGTGCAGCGCAATTTAATTTGTTCCATAATATAATCATCTGTATAACNTAAAAAAAAAAAAAAAAAAAAAAAAAAAAAAAAAAAAATGTAACAAATGAGATCTACTCACTTTTTCCACCCACCACCGATGTATCCACCATCATCAACTTTCTCAGGCGGCATATCAACTAACGATACGCGTTTCTCTCCTGCAGAAGCATCGACCATCATCTTTGCACTTGTTCTAAATCCGCAACCAACGCCAAAGGTCTTCTTAAAATGACTTAACTGCTGTCTTCCTTGAGCCAACACCCCAAAATGACCGGCCTGAACAATGACACTCCTAATGAAACTGGCGCATACCATCAGGCAGGTCTTACCTTAAATCAGTTTCTCCAATGCAGGAGCTGCGTAGAAAGGGAAAAAAAGAAAAAGTTTGATCTCTCATTAGTTAAGCGTATCCCAAAAGATATGATTGCCTAAAAATCAGGAAGCCAAGATACATCTTCACATCCTTGAAAAAGATTTGATTAGATTGGAGGATATTGAGGATATGAGCTATTTTCAAAGTACAAAAACACGATCATCGTCCACAAATGAGTTAAGATGAAGATAAATCAATACAGATCTTGTATCCCTACGAAAACAAAAGTTTCGCTGAATTTTAACCTTGAATTATTGAATTAAGTAGATCCTGCGTAATCAGCGAAGATGACAAAATTCAATCAGCGAATCATGATCAACTGCGAAAACGATCCGGCAAGTAAAGCGATCTAAATCCAGTTTTCAAACACAATTCGATTCATCAAAGTTCGAAACACGAAACGGATCAAAGTAGAGAAAACAAAAAAACTAACAGGTATCTTCTCGAATCGACTCGAAGAGGAACAAAAAAAATCCAATCAAATCAAGGATCTGTCGAATCCTGGTATTCTCAGAGCTCTGACGAAGAATCGAATCGGATTAAGAAACGGATCGGAGACACGCGCTGATGTACCACGGATCCGAATCTGAGAGTGAAGAAAATTTGCTCCACGAATCAGCTTTTTGGAGCTCCCATGGAATCTGAGAGAATCCAAGAGAGATGGAGATGCAGAGAGAGAGAGAGAGAGAGTGGGAAGTAGTGAGATGATGTCACCGAACAGAAGCGGCAACGTGGCGCTACTCATGCATTGAATTTTATATTAAGCATTTTTAAGGATTGTTTTTTTCATTGGATTACCTCACTTTACAGTTTACACAACTAATCAACTTTTTTAATTGCTAAAATCTCTCTTTTGGTTGTAGGCTTGTAGCCTTGTATATTAGTATAAACCTAATTACTAACTAAAATTTTTATGCTCGAGATAATTCAAACAACTACTACTTCTTTTCAAAAAAAAAAAAAAAATCAACGGATTTTATTCAAAATCAAAAATACCATAAGAAATGAAGCAAATNAAAACGTTAGGTTTTTTCTTTTTTTTTTTTTTTTTTTTTTTAGGTTCATGCTTTTGTTTTTCTTATTCTAATACATGCATACGCAAAGAGCAAGAACACAAGAAAATCATAAGACTAATAAATATTGAAATGAAAGCATTGGAACTTTCAAAAGAAAAATAAGAATATAATATGACTACAGTTATTTGGGTCTAAAATATATGTACAGATCAAACTCGAGGGATTGTAATTAAGATCATCTCAGAAAACAAGTATATTCACCCACTGTCTCACGTCACGTCACGTAAATACAGTCTGTATTTATCATTGTGATTGATGCTCCTCTACTCCAGTTTTTGAGGACAAAGATCGACTCAAGATTTTGATGTTGGCTTTTGTCGTACGAGAGACATGAGTAGAAGCTTGATTCAAGATATACATGCCTGTCATGCCGATATTTCGAGGATCAACAAGGGTCTCATCAGGGACCTGTTATTAGTTTTTTGGAAGGTATACATGTCAATATTTGAGCATTTACAATATTCTTTTACGAAATGTTTTCTAACCAACATTTTTTCTTGTGAAAAAAAAAAAAAAAAAACCCAACATTTTTTCCTTTTTGTACTTTTTTATATATATATATATATATTTAGCTAGGCCTTAAGGTGGCCCATCAAAATATCAGCCTATTAACTATAGAAAGCCCTATTCTGAATAATATTCTTTGTGTGTGTTTAATATGGTTTTTTGGATTAAGCAAAAAAAACAATATACAATTGATTTGGCCCATAATTAACGGAAATAAATAACTAAAACAAAAATACGAAAATGGCACAGGTTTTTGCTTGGTTTTTTTATTTTTGGAGAAACTTGTTTTGGCTCTATTTTTGATTAGCCACTCTGTTTTGGCTCTCTCTTGTGATATTGTATCAGATTCAAGTCTTTGTGCTTGGTCCTTTGTTGTGAGAAAAAAAAATCTTAAATTCAGTTGAAAAAAAAACGAAAATGGCGGCTACACCGGCAGCGATCAATGCTTTTACGGTGAATCTTCAACACCGCATGGATTGCAATAGCAACGTGGAAACGAATGGTTGAACACCTCTAGCAGAACATAGGAACAGCGACGACATATTTGACCTCTAACGGTGAAAGGATGGCAGGTCATTTTTCTATTAACATAACATTTTTCTAAACTTGGAATCAGGGCAAATGTTGTCTCAAATATATAAAGAATATATACATCTTGTAGCAGTAGTAGTAAATAATTGTATTATACATATGGCAACATTTCTATGATGTCGAGAATCAAATACTGTGCGGGTTAAATAAAATCCTGGAAAAAATTATCATTTTTTTTTTTTTTGACTAGAGGTTCTGAATCAGAAAGTCCGTACATCTCCAGGGCGAAACTCAAACCATTTAATGGAACTTTCTTTTGTAGAGCAAAATCCTCCCAAACATCACTTGATCATATATATAACTTCTAGACTTTCCCTAAAGTATTTTTCCAAGTGAGCTAACGACAGTTGGTAAAATTTATTACAGTAAAATTATCAGCTTTATAACAAAAGCTTGAAGAATTGAAAGCAGAAATCAATTGAGAAATTGTTAAAATACTTTATCTGTAAGATAACTCAAGTTTTGAGTTCTTAATATTCTTATAGGCTCAAAGCTATATGTAATTTGAATTTGTGAAGTCTTTCAAAATTAGCAAAATTAGTTTTAATATTTCTTTTTAGTATATTATTAATTGAAGATTTTGACCAGAAACTATGTGTATATGATATGTTGGTAAGATTATAAAACACGATAAATATTAATGGCAGTAATTTCAATAGTGGTTGACTCTAATTTGTTTATATATAAGGTACTGAAAAGTTTCACAAATATTATAATTAGAGAGAATTGAGATAAACTTATCAATGGCATTATATCTAGCGTTATGGCTATGTGTTTATCTGCTATTTACCCAAGGTTCCGAAGGAAGTATTGATGTGAGACTCACTTCTACTTGTTTTTTCTATATTTTAAATATTTCATTCCTAATTTTATAACTATTCTATATTTGTTGCTGAACAATTTTTGTAGGAATTTGAATGTGTTGGGGTATATGAACAACCGGCTTTCCAACATCCATTGTTAAAAAATCATAAGATCCAAGTAAAGTAGTATATATATATATATATTCATATTTATATATTTATGTACATTAGACTTTGTATACGAATCTTATTTTTGTTTTGTTACTTGTGAACTGTGATATCATAGGAAACGTTCTTCAGCTCATATGAGAATGTTGAAAAAAGCAACAAATATAAAACAGAAGGTCATTGTCCAAAAGGAACTGTTCCAATTTTCAGAGAAAAAAATGGACCTCAAAGCCTTCATTTGAACACAGCTGAGCGTTTCGGACAACATGTAGAATTTTCTCTCTCTAATTGATTTCGAAAAAGCTACAAATTAAATTATTTTATATATATATGCAATTTGTTTCAATTGTTATCATGCAAAAATACAGTTAAAAATTGGACTAATGTATTTATGAAATTTCCAGTTTGCAACGATTGAGACCATGTTAGATGGAACTATCTATCGAGGAGCTGAAGCTAATATAAGTATTCATAGTTTAAATTTGCTAAATCATCAATACAGTAAGAGTCAAATATGGTTAGAGAATGGATCTACTGGTCAACTCAATAGTATACAAGCTGGTTGGGCGGTAAGTTTATACAATCAAATTATTTGCTACTTATTAACACATAACTCATATAAACTGCAAAATCACATATGAATATTTGTATCTTCTAATTTTATTGTAGGTGCATCCAAGATTATATGGTGACAACGTCACAAGATTTACAATATACTGGACTGTTAGTAGTTTTTAATATTAACATTCTTTAGTTATTCTTGTTCATATATAAACAATAGGTAGCTTAGATTATTGCTTTGCTATTTTTATTTACGTAACAATTTTTTTTTAATATATATATATATATATGTATTACTCTTTTTTCATTTTCCAGAGAGATGGTTTTCGAAAAACAGGATGTTACAATACTCAGTGTCCTGGTTTTGTAGTTGTTAGTCAAAAATCAAGAATTGGAAAGGAATTTTGGGGTTCATCTATCTATGGTAAAACAAGCGTTATGTTTCACATCCAAATTTTTCAGGTAAATTTTTTTTATATCATTTTTAAGGATTTATAGTTGGTTGTTTTTATTATAAAATAACTAATTCATTTTTTGTTTGCTTCATAATTTAGGATGCTTTTAGCGGAAACTGGGCACTTAAAGTGGATAATGAAGTAATTGGTTATTGGCCGAAAGCATTATTTACATTTTTGAATATAGGAGCTTCGTTGGTGAGATATGGAGGGAATACATATTTATCCCCTGATGGAATTAGTCCTCCAATGGGAAATGGATATTTTCCAGTTGCAGACTTTAAAAAGACAGCACATTTTGACAATGTGATGATTATAAACTCGGACTATTATAAAGTTGATATTGAAGATAAAAGAATGAGACGTTACGCTGATATCTATAGTTGCTTTAGGGTGATAAATAGGGCACCTTCTAAACATGGTGGGAAGTCCTTCTCGTTTGGAGGACCAGGTGGAAAATGTGGTATTTGAGAGTTTAATGAGCTCTATGACTCTATCTATGTACCAACAAATTTATATAACATTTTCAAATAAGAATAAAGCCATCTAATATATATTTACTAAAAGGATGTAGTCCGTTGCTCTTTAATTACTAAATGTAAGCTTTGTTTTTAATTATAACAAGTTTGATTCATCTCTAGAGAACTATTAGGTTGCGTGCGAAGCTGGCCCTCTTTTGGCTTATGAAAATATAAGAGGAACTTTGTTTTTATAAACAAGCTAAAGCAATGAAGCTAAGTTAGTGTTTTAGTAATTTTTATGTTTCTATAAAGCCTTATAAAATAGGGGCAATAACTAGAATAACCTTTTATTATGCTCTAATTACCGAAATAACATCAAATTATTTTAATTACTATAAATACTTTGATACCTGTTTTACCCTCAATTCTTTGTGTTAAAAAAACGTTATTTACGAAATTGCCATTAATGAAAGTTTGCCACGTCAGCAGGGGCGAAAAAATAAATCTACCGAGGCAGTGTTGGTAGATTTATTTACCAGTGGTAGATATATTTTATGACACAATAGATTTAGTTTGCAATGGTAGATTTATCTGTTGAACGGTAGATTTATTTTTCGAACGGTAGATTTTTTCTGTGATGACGTATGATCGAATGGTGGTAGAGTTACTTGGCAACGGTAGAGTTATAAACGGAATGGTAGATTTAATTTTTAGTGGTGGTAGATTTAAGTATGTTTGGTAGACTTTTCTTCCAAATGACAGATTTAATTATCGGTTGGTAGATTTATTGGTGGAGTATGGTTGATTTATTTTCCTTGACAGTAGATTTATAATTTGGTGGTAGATTTATTATGAATGGCGGTAGACATATAGTTATGGTAGATTTTTAGGTTAATGATGGTAGATAAATGTCGGTGCGGTAGATAT
>OVBJ01001790.1:9900-30384 GCA_900406535.1 Noccaea bulbosa | reverse complement strand
ATATTAAAAATCCGATAATAAATCTCTAAACAAATAAAATTGGTAATTTTTAAAATTTTAATTATAATTGAACTTTTTTGAATTCATGATATGAAAAATGAATTAAATTGTTTTGTTTGTATTTTTAATCCAATATAGCAAGACTTACATGTGTTTAAATCAGATCGACTAATTAATTCGTGAAATTTTGATTATTCCGTTTAAAAGATTCCAAATTATGATATCATTTTAAATATTGTTTTGCCTAACAAAAAAATGAACATTAAACTATTCAAAATTAGAATATCGGTCCATTATATAGAAAAACAAAATTTGTCAGTTTTCTATTTATATTGTTTATTTTTCAATTTTATTTTTGCCTCCGAGATCATTATAAATTTTTCTTTTCATTATTAGTTAGTTGTTTTACAATTATTTTGTTAATTTTTCTGTTTCTGTTATAACATATTTACAATTTTTTGTGTTAACATATGTCATCACTTGATCAAATCTTAGACACATGTTGAGATAATAAATTTGATTTCAATTCAACTGATCTAGAGTTAAATATTATTTATTAATATTTTAAACTTTTACAGACATAATTTTTTATTTCTTAATGAGATTGAAAGATTAAATAAAAGATAAAAGCAGACAATTAAATCATGAAGGCTATAATTTAATATATATATATATATATAAAAATTTCCTTTTCGTAATGATAATATGTTTTTTTTTTCCTTTTCTTAATGGATGTAAAAATTTTGTTTTAAAAATATTTGTTTCATTTTTACTTTTATTTTTTTCTTTTTCGTAATAGGAATATGTTTTTCTTTCCTTTTCGTAGTGAAAATATATTGTTTATTTCCTGTTTTATTAATTTTTGGTTGGTCTTATATAGTATATTATTTTTTTATTTTTCTTATTTCATGACACATGTCACGATCTTAATACTTTTAGAATTAATTAAAACACATGGTGCGATCTTATAAGTTATAAAAATCATATGTGTTGCAATCACGTCGCGTGCATCCTGCTTTATATAATAAGATAGATATATAAATATTTATAAAAACAATTAATTTTAAAAAAATTTAAAGATAATAAAGTCCTGCGCATACGCAATCACCTAGTTCCAGAATTATAAATTACAATCGATCGTCGTCTCTCATCTCACCAGAAACTTGGAACCCTAATTTATTCTTACGAAACCATGTCTGAGTCTAACCGTTCCCGTTCGACGACCGGTAAGATCAATCTCCCTCTTGTCTCTTAAAGTTATCAGTTAACACATGTGGTATGGCTAAAAAAATACATGATCCCTCTGAATGTTAATTTATGCGAAAACCTTGCATGGTTCGCAGGGTGCATAGGTGTGTTCTGGGACGTGGTGGATGTCCCGTTTCCTATTGGTCTCAGTCCTGCTTTGATTTATCACAAGATGAAACTATTTGTGGAGTCCTTGCATTGTCCTGCTGAGGTTACCTCAATCGTGGCGTATGTAGATAAGGAAAGGTTCAGTGATGAACTGGTCGGTGTCTATGATGATGCCGGAATCACCATTCTTCCTCGACAAGGTGAATTCTCCTTATATCATGTCTTTATTTAGATTTATTTTTATATCTGTCTCTAATAATCTCTTGATCGACTTTTAATTTATACTCTCAGCGGATGTGTATGAGAGGTATCAATCAATGGTACTGGACATTACATGGTGGGAAGCCGAAATGTGTCCCCTCAGACTTGGTGGAAAGAGTGTGTTGGTAATCTCAAAAGAGATGAAGAAAGAATCTCCTTTCTTCACTTTTTTCAAGTCGATTGCATCTATGTGTCGACCCATTTTCTATACACCTGATGATGATCTTGATCCACCACCAAGACGAAGTGGTTCGCTAGAGCCGATTTGCTTCAATCTCCCATCAGATCCTATCGATCAAAATGTCACCTTACATCGCACCTTTCACCGTATCCGGAAGATCGTAGAGGAGGAGTTGCCGAATGATGAGTCTCTTTATTACTCCCACGAAACCATGCCTTATGATGATCTCATTGATGATGATCTCATTGATGATGATCTCATTGATGATGATCTCATTCATCTCGATTCTTCCGTCGTCGAATCTTCGTCCTCGTCCTCCAGTAAGATCTCTCTCTATCTCTCTCTCTCCCTAACTACCTGTCTGTCTCTTAAGGACCATGTTATACTTGATATTATCGATCTGATTGTTTATGCGTCTCTTGATTTTTGTTTTTAAACAGAGTCTTGCACACGTGTGTTCTGGGACGGCGTGGATTACCGGGTCCCTTATGATGATCCTCAGTATGCGTATACGATGTTGGAACAGCATCTTGGGTCTTTTAGTGATGATTTATCACTCATCATTTATGTTAATGAGGAGGAATGCATCAAGGATGATTTGGCTGGTTTTTATAAGGATAAGGGAATCACCGTCATTCCCCGACAAGGTGAATTCTCCTATCTGTGTCTTGGTATTTGTTCTTACTTGTAGTTATGTCTCTAATAATACGTTGATATATACTTTCAGGGGATAAACATGCGAGAGTTCATAACATGCTAGTGGACATTGTTTTGTGGGCAATGGAAAATCCAGCGACCTATTTTGAACCAAAAACTCTTATGGTAATCTCAGAAAACGTGGAACCTGGAACGGATTTCCGCAATGCCCTCGAAGCTTTGGAGAAGAGATATTACAATGTTTACATAGGACGTCCATATGCCCCAGATATGATAGGACATTTTAAACCAAGGGGAGAGGCGGCTGTTGGTTTTTCTAATGGACTAGCTCCTTTGGAGTCCCAAGACTTTACTAGTAAGATCTATCTTTCTCTCCATCTCTTCCTCGAAATTTTGATTGTCTGACTATATATATGTGAATTTGACTAAAATGCATTGTTTGGTTGTACTTGTAACCTCTCAGCGTCTGAAATCGTCACCTTCTGGGATGTCAAAGGCTGCAAAACCAAATTTGCGAGTATCGACCCAGTACTTGAGAAAAAGGGTTATCATGGCCCTGTCATAATTAGGCCCTACGTTGAGATGGGATCCCCGGAGGATGTGGATGAGGATGATCTGGTGGGTATAACGCCCGTGGGTATGGAGTGTGAGTCTAGAATCCGACTCAGATCCTCTGGAGAAGGTACCCTAACCCTTGTCCTATTTTATCTTGTATCTTTATTTTAGATCTGCGTTGATATATATATGTATATATATATATATATTTTTTTTTTTCCAGGAGATAAATATACCAAAGTTACTAGAATGTTATTGGACATTCTGTTTTGGGCAATGAACCATGATGCTTTACCACAAAATCTGATGCTCATCTCAGAACCGTTTGAAGACACCACCAAGTGCGACATTGTTCTTCAAGCTTTGGAACAAAGGGGTTTCAACATCATCTTCAAACCCTCTCATAAAATCGCATTCATAGATCATTCTACAATTGACAGCTTTGAGGCACTTTGTGGAATCGTACCAGAAACATTTGCCAACCAAAGCCGAAAGTATTCAACTCGGATTCTCACAGACCAAAGCCGATACTGTGCATGTAAGATCTCGATTAGATTATATGTCATACTGGTTGAGTGATCTAATCCACTAATTTTTTTTGTGAAACCTTTCAGTGAAACCGGTAATCCTCTTCTGGTTGGTCAATGGTTACCCCCCATCCGATCCTAGAAAGATTTGGAACACTTTCAAATCAGCTGTCGACAAGAATGGTTATCATTGGATAGACTCTCAATTGAGGGTGTATGTCGACAAGGAGAAGATTTCAGATGAAATGATCAAGGTCTATAGGAAGGCTGGAGTGACTCTCAAACTCATACCCGATAATGAAGTACGTGGAAAAGTCACCAACATGCTCTTGGATTTTATTCGTGGGACAAGGAGGATTCTCACCCCAGCAAATTATATTGTGATTTCCGAACCTTTCACAGACCACATGTCCGACATTGTTGTAGAAGGCTTGAAACTCAGAGGTTCCAATGTACTCTATGATGTGCCTGGTTATGTGCTCACCTTCGGAACCTCACTGTGGTCTGCAGAAAGTCTATTAGATGGAAGTTGCACTGCGCCATCGGGGAGCAGCTTGTAACCACTTTTAAGTCTCGCTTTCCCTGTTTCTTTTGTTATGTTTGAAAAACATGCATTGACTTTTGTATTCCTTTTTGTAAACTCTGTAATGAATGTGTAATGTATTCAGATGATTTGCTGTTTTATCCGTCTGCTCAACATTCTGATTAACGTAAATAAACTACTTTTTCTTTTTTTGGTCAACTAAAACAATGTAAATAAAATCAAGCTTTTATACGACAAGATTGGTCTCTTTCTTAATGAGCTTTATCAATCCACTAATTCAGGCACAAGATAGTGACACACTTTTCTTTGTTTTCAGTCTATAATAACTAACCAAATGCCATAAAGCAAACTGACCCAAAGCAAGATAGAGACAAACAATATAAATGAGATGAGGGAGCAAAGTATAGGAAGAGCTCACATCAAACTGACACTTTTCTTTGTTTCTTTTGTTATGTTTGAAAAACATGCATTGACTTTTGTATTCCTTTTGGTCAACTAAAACAATATAAATAAAATCAAGCTTTGAGGAGAAATCTAGAGAGTTTTAGACTTTTAGTGCAATCACCGGTTATATATCTATCTTCTATTATTATTATAAGAATAATATTATAGGATTACATTTTTTCACACTACATGAAAAACTGACCTATGTCTTACTAATTTGATAACATGTCTCTTTTTAATATTTTTAAATTATAATTTATTTTAGAAGAAATTTCAGAAATACTTTTTGGGGTGTCAATTTTCAAAAATACACCTATAGAGTATTTATTTTCAAAAATACACTTTTTTATTGAGTAAAAAACTATAAACCCTAAAAGATAAACCCCAAACTCTAAAATCTAAGTTTAAATCTTTAAATCTAAACCCTAACCCCCAAAATCTAAACTCTAATTAAGGATTAGTGAACCCAAATTTATAGATTAAAATTAGAAAATTGTAGTTTTGAAAACAGAAATTCTGAGAAATACACCTCTCCAGAGGTAAATTTTCAAAAATACACCTCTAGTGTACAAATTTTCAAAACTATACTTTTTCCTAATTTTAATCTATAAGTTTGGGTTCACTAATCTTTTATTAGGGTTTAGATTTTGTGGTTTAGAATTTAGATTTAAGGGTTTAAAGCTAGATTTTAGGGTTTGGGATTTATATTTTAGGGGTTAGAGTTCTTTTACTCAATGAAAAAATATATTTTTGAAAATATACACCCTAGAGGGTTAGTTTTGAAAATTGACACCCATAAAAGTGTATTTCTGAAATTTTCCTTTTTGAAAATTTACACTCGAAGTGTATTTTTGAAAATTTACCACTTAAAAGATGTATTTCTGAAAATTTCTCTTTATTTTATTGTCATTCTTTTAGGTTTTTCGTTACCTTTAATTTAAAAACAATTATTCATCACCAAATCAATTTATATGTATTTATTCTAATTTTTTGTAGTGTACTAACATATATATTTTTATTCAATTAAAACACTCAAATTTTATTCAACATTATTCGAAAAAGATTATAGAGACAATTTCAATAATACATTTTCTTATGTACCAATTTTCAATGATACATCTAAATGGGGAAATTTTCATCAATACACTTTTTAAAGTGTAAATTGACCATATTAACCTTAATAATTCTACTCCCTTCTCCATCTTGGCTATGCACTGTTTCTCCTTCTCCGACAATATTGACTCCACGATCTCTTCCTCCACGATCTCATCAAATCGATATCGACTCGACGATCTCATCAAATCGATATCGACTCCACGAAATAGAGGGTTACCCCTGTGATGAATGCTGCGCTAATAAAACCTCCGTCGAATGCAGAAATTAAAAAAACGATTTCAGATATGAATCTGGATAAAGCTCCTGGACCAGATGGGATGGCCAGCCTTTTTCATCAGCAATTATGGGAGGTAGCATCAAATGATATTATTTGTCTGGTTCGTGAATTCTTTGATGAGAATAGTCTGGATGCTCGCTTAAACCAAACAAATATCTGTTTGATCCCAAAGACGGAGAGACCTCGAGACATGACTGAGTTTCGACCCATAAGCCTGTGTAATGTGAGTTATAATTAAGATTATTTCAAAAATCTTATGTAACAGACTTAAGAAATGGCTCCCGAAAATAATCTCGGAGACACAATCAGCCTTTGTGGTTAGAAGACTCATTACAGACAATATCTTAATCGCACAGGAGGCTTTCCATGCTCTAAGAACAAACTCGATGTGTAAGGCTAAATTTGTGGCAATAAAAACTGATATGAGCAAAGCTTATGACCGAGTGGAATGGAGTTTTCTTGAAGCCCTCATGCTAAAACTAGGTTTTGCTACAACATGGGTTACATGGATAAAATCATGTATTACATGGGTGTCATATCAAGTTCTTATTAATGGTGAGGCTAAAGGGAATATAATGCCATCGCGGGGGCTACGACAGGGTGACCCCCTATCACCGTTCCTCTTTATTATTTTGACTGAAGCTCTTATAGCCCAGCTAAAGGGTGCTGAGGATGCAAGGAAGATTACTGGCTTGAGGATTGCAAGAGCATGCCCTACAATATCCCATCTCCTTTTCGCAGATGATAGTATGTTTTTCTGCAAGGCAGATGTCCTGCAATGTGCAGAGTTGATGCGTATTATCAATTGTTATGGTTTAGCTTCAGGACAGCAACTAAATACGGCAAAATCCTCCATTTTCTTTGGCAGCAAAGTTCCCCCTGATATGAGAACTACTCTAAAAAATGCTTTAGGCATACATACAGAAGGAGGTATGGGTACGTATTTAGGCTTACCAGAAAAGATAAGCGGATCCAAGCAGCAAGTGTTTGCTTTTGTGCGAGACAGCTTGAATGCACGTATTAATTCCTGGTCGGCAAAGTTTTTATCCAAAGGAGGGAAAGAAGTTCTTCTTAAGTCCGTCGCTCAAGCCCTCCCAACATATGTGATGTCGTGTTTTCTTCTCCCACAAGGTATCATTAAAAAACTCCATAGTGCTATTTCAAATTTTTGGTGGAGTAATAAGCAAAATAGCCGAGGCCTTCACTGGATCGCATGGGAAAAGATATGTATCCCTCACAATAAAGGCGGAATTGGTTTCCGAGATCTTAAGCTTTTTAATCTTACACTACTTGCAAAGCAACTATGGAGACTTATTCATTTTCCGTCCTATCTCTTGGCGAGAATTTTAAAAGGAAGATACTACCGGAATTTAAACCCCCTGGTGGTGGAGAAATCAAATGCACCTTCTTATGGGTGGACATGTATCTTAGCTGCAAAGGAACTTCTCAAAAAAGGCCTTCGACGGACAATTGGTACGGGGGAAAATACATATGTCTGGAGCGACCCATGGATACCGGCAAATCCGCCAAGGCCACCAACCGATACTGGAATGCCACACGATCATACGTTACGTGTTTCTCAGCTCCTTGATCCCATATCAAAGGAATGGAAACTCGATAAAATGATGGATCTGTTCAATGTGAAGGACATAAACTTAGCTTTGAGTCTCAAACCGAGTGTTCGACACAGAGATGATGGCTTTTGTTGGACCCTCACTAAAACTGGGCTCTACTCAGTGAGAACTGGTTACCTTCTGGCTATTCAGCTAAAAGAGATGGCTGGCCCTCAGATGCTAAACCAACAGAGTGTTGTGGCTTTAAAAACCAAAGTCTGGACCCTAAAAACAACAAAGAAGCTTAAACATTTCGTTTGGCAAGCTCTCGCCGGAATTACTCCACTCTGCAGCCGGCTTGTTGATCGTCACTGTGGGGTTGATCGAGTATGTCCTAGATGTGGAGCTGAGGAAGAGACCATAAATCATATGCTCTTTGAATGTCCCCCAGCTTTGCAGACATGGCTCCTGTCATATATTGTGACGACTCCGGGGATATTCCCTCTCTTTTCAAATATAAATTACCTACTTGAGAAAGAATTAGAGCTTGATTTGCCGAACTCAGCCCCTGGCAGCTACCCTTGGATTGACTGGTTTATATGGAAGGCAAGGAACGATAAGGTTTTTGACGGAACTGACGTTGATCCTAGAGATACCCTGCAATCGGCAAAGGGTGAAGCAGGAGCATGGATGGCTGCACAAGAGTTCACAAATTCTATCGATGATAGATTAGCCCCTGCAGAGTACTCCTCTCCACACACTGCACCAGCAGAAGCAAAATTCCCACGATGCCAGGTAGATGCGTCGTGGGCATATGGAAAACAATTTTTTGGAGGAGGACTCGTCCTGGATACAGAACAAGATACAACCATACAGGGTTTGCTTGCAAATCCACAAGTTTTTTCACCCCTTCATGCAGAGTTTAGAACTCTACTATGGGCGATGAAAGTGGTTCGACAGTTGGGATACACCTCGATGAGGTTTGAATCAGACTGTCTTCAGCTGATAAAGCTTGTTGAAGACGAAGAAGAATGGCCTTCTTTGGCCACATTCTTTTTTCAGAACTTTTCTTTAGTTTTCATTACTCGTAATTTTAATATCCGTGCTGATGCCCTGTCAAAGGAAGCTCGAGCACGATAATCTGTTTTTTCCCACGTAAACTGTACTGTCCTGAAACGACGTCAAAAAAAAAGAAAGAAATAGAGAGTTTAGTGATTTTTTCAGCAATTAGTGGACAGTCTGCTATGCATAAACTATTTTTTTATCTACATTATTTTCTAATAAGCTAAACAACATTAAATGTTATTTAATATTGACTAAAATGTTGAGGAATATATCGAACTACATTTCTCTGTGTTCCAACTCATAGATATTTTATTATATTTTCAGAATATTTATAAAGAAGAAATTGTAAAGTCAAAAGAAAATGAGAAAATGTGTTCTATAAGAAAGTTGCATTTAAAATGTGTTATTGGAAACAGAGTTTGTGTAGATTTTATAGATTTTAAAAGTTAAGAGAATTATTAAATTTATAAAGAATTTTTGTTAGATTAAAAAAGAGTATGTAAATTTACAACATCAACCAAAATATTTTATTGTAATGAACTTTGAAAATCTAAGGGCTAAAGGTAGTATTTTGAAAGTTTTGTTTCATGAGTTAATTTGTTTAAAATTCATCTCTCAATAACAATGATTTTAATGGATTCATAAAATCATTAAAACACAAACTTTTTGAATAACAATGGATTATGTATGTAATTTATTAATCATCAAACCAATAACAATGAATTTTAGTAAGAAATATCAGAATTCATAAACCAATAACAACAAATTCTTACAAATTTAAAAATTCTCTGAAATCCATCTCCCAATAACTCCCCTTAAGACTCGACTTCCTTAACTAAAACTAGACTATGAAATCAAAGTTTTTATAAGTGCACATTGAGTTAAGTTTTACAGTAAAAATGTTTTACTTTTGCAAAATTGACGACTCTTTTGTTTGGCATATGTTATGCTCAGATTTGGACTAGGTTTGTTTTTTNGTCGAAATTTGGACTATGTTATGTTGTCCAAAATATGCATCAAAAACACTTTGGGTCAGTTTACATGTCTTTGGTCAAACGAATTTGTAAAAGTTTTGAACTTTCTTCATTTCTTATTAATATGGATTTAGATTTGAGGATATATGGCCTTATCTCTGCTCTGTTTTTTCCCCTATATTTTCATGTCATCCATTTCAAAAATGCATAATAAATTGTTGGTAAATATTCATTTTTAGGTTTGTTCTAGTTGAGGAAGAGAACACAAGAAAGAAATAGAGAGTTTAGTGATTTTTTCAGCAATTAGTGGAGAGTCTGCTATGCATAAACTAGTTTTTATCTATATTATTTTCTAATAAGCTAAACAACATTAAATGTTATTAACATTGACTAAAATGTTGAGGAATATATCGAACTACATTTCTCTATGTTCCAAATCATAGATATTTTATTATATTTTCAGAATATTTATGAAGAAGAAATTGTAAAGTCAAACGAAAATGAGAAAATGTGTTATATAAGAAAGTTTCACTTGAGGACGAAGCGAACAGCAGATGACGGAGGCTCAGAAGCAGCTGTCCCATCATCAAAGAGGTACCGCTGTCGCCAATAAACAAGATCTAAGCTTGTCGTACGCACAAAACAATCCTTTTTTGATGTGTAGCAGTTCTCAAAGCAACTTGCAAAGATAACATCCAACATACTAAAAGCAGAAGTATGAACCAATACTAACCAGAAGCAATAACAAAATCATCATACACATACCTATGTGATCGCAGCGGAACTGAATATGAAGCTCTCTCATATTGATCTCGACCATCTTCACATCTTCTACAACGAGCTTCTTTAACCTTATGAAACTCATCCCAATCTCTCTCTTTCTAGACACACATCCAAGACCATACCCCAAGCGAGAACAGATCTCTGACGAGAACCCGCTCTAATACCAATTGTAAGATCGATATGTGTGCTAAATCTAAATACTTGATGATTATCATATTGGATGAGTGAGAGCATAAAATAAAGATCACAAAGATTTATTAACGGGGTTCGTTTCCTACCTCCCCGGGACCTCGTCCAGAATTCATTCACTAGAAGAGGCCGCAACCTACAATTGCTATATGGCATCCACCACTCTTTCCTAGAATTACAATGATAAGAGCAACTACCACTCTATGTCTTTTCCGACAAGTGTAGTTCTCCAAACCACCAAACTGGTGGGACGACACCACACACAACATGTGTGCCTCTTACAATAAAACCAAGGTGCGTCACTTTTGCAGCCACCACATTTTCCTATTTGTATTCCTTGAAGACAAAAACCCTAAGCCCAGATGTCTTCAAGCTTTCTCATGAATAAAGCCCACATGACTTCTCTTTGTTAACTCGAATCCCATGTTGCTTTCACCTTCTTGGATCTTCTAATTAGGACCCTAACGCCACATCAGCATCGCTTGTTACTCTTGTGGTAACTCATCCTTGTGTCACACACATGACACTTTGTGTGACACTTTCTGTATCAACTTCTTCATAATACCGACATACATCATGATCTTTATGTTGTATCTAAAACCTGTAACAATATACTCTACAGAAAAGTCTATCACGATGGCTTCCTCGATTTGCAAATCACCAGAAGAAAGGTTTTCTTCACTCTGTGCTTCACATTCGCTTCCGATTTCGCAACTAATTCCACTCGATCGATAATCTGGATGTTGGTGGAAATATCTACATAGTCATACTCGGAATTTAATCTCGTTTCTCCGCCTTTTCTTAGAATTCTGCGAACTAGTAATTATGAAGTGCACTCCTTGATTGGGGGCTGGTACAATTGAGGCAGCTAACATTTGAAAGCAGCTCTAGCTAGAGGTGAATTGCAGGTAACTATTCTGTGTGATCCGTTTAACATTACAAGCCTCTGCACTTTTGAGTAATGTATTGTCGATGGCTTAGCTATTATTGATTTTTATATTGGGGCTACAACATTAGACGAATAACAATATATAAGGTGGCTCATCTCTCAGATTACTTGTTAATAGTTTTCTGTTTAATATTGCTTACATCTGATCCAGAGGTCCAACCAAGTGATCAAGGGTGCCAGTCATAGTGTCTTGAAAACTTGAATCTTGTTTTGAATAAACCTGTTTTATCGGATGATTTAAAAGAGTTTTAATTTTATTTGGATATATATATATATATATGGACATGGTTTTGCTTGTTTCACAATTTTTTTTTTCAATGAAATGTGTGTGTTGATATATTTATTCTTGTTGCAAAACATTGGTTAAGTCCTTTTTGGGGTCATTGTGTGGTTTTTACAAGTGTTGAGGGTCTTGAGTACATTTTGAAAACATGGGGGTGTTCAACTGTAATGAAAGAGAAATATAGGGGCATCGTCGGGAATCGTCATCTATATTAATCAGTCAATGACTAGGATAAAGATATTTGAGCTCCCAAACAAGGCCAGTTATTTATTCTGTTTTCTTCCCCGATCAAACAACTCGTACAAATTAAACTTCGATTCCTCTCTCAGATTTAAACTCCTCACTCCTCACTCCTCAAGCAATGGACAAGTCACAATTGATCTTGTTAGGACTACCGATTTTCTTATTTTGTGCTGATCTCTTCAATCTCTTCACTCCGCCGCCGCCGAAAGCTAAGAGCCATCCTCCGCCTATCTCCCACTCGCAGCGTCCGACGGTGTTTGCCCCAGATTTTCCCTCACAGGTGAATTCATCGCTAGTTTCTCTTATAATTCCTTCTTATTTCTCACACTCTTCCGTTTCTAATCGTTTCCTCTCTGGACAACAGACAAGTGATGTTGGCGGAATCGGATATGGAAACGCCGTAGAGATCAACTTCTGCGCCTCCTGCTCTTACAATTAAACTTTTTTTTGCGATTGCTTTTCAAATTACGTTTCTAATTGTTATTTTCTATTGATATCACTTGAGGTTATATCAATCGATTTAGTTCATTAGCTTAGTCTTAGTCCTAATTCCAACATATTGCAATTTGAATTCTTGATAATCGTTGTTGGACTGGTTCTCTCTGCAATGTGAGACATAAGTTTTTTTTTTCTGAATCATTACTTCTTAAGATCAGATTGTCATTTCCTGTTGAAATGACTGTTAAAAGATGTCACCTTTTGAAAAACATTTGGGTCCTCTACATTCTAGAGATGATACTCAGTCTCCTCTTCGTATTCCACCTTAAGATCCTTTAAGTCCTTTAAGCTCTCAGGTAGGTTAAGGGTCCTGCTCACTTTCAGCACTTTTAGACCAATCATATTAGAGAATGAAACGTGTAGTTCCTGGATAGTACAGCTCCGATAGAGATGTTTGAGATTTCCCACTTCGTTTGCAGTCTCAGGGAAGTTCTTGAGCTTAATGCAGCCTGAAATATTGAGCATTTCAAGAGACTCCATGCTGTAGATCTTTATCTGAAATTCCAGAAGCTCTCTGCAATTCCCAAGGTCTAGCTTGACTAGTTTTGAGAGAGCCTCGACGGATGTGGGTACTACTATTATTCCAGTCCCATTGAGATTAAGTTCTTTGATGTTATTGAAAGTACCACTGGAAAGCTTCTGACATCTACACAACCACATAGATTGAGAACCTGAAGATGTTCCAAATTCCCTGTGGCTGCAAAGCTCCGCAATCTGGTACAACCTCGGAGATCGGTTATCTCAACATTATGAGCTTCTGAAAGCTGAAGACTGGTTGTCTTCAGGGACTGGATTTCTAGATAAACAGAAACTGGAAGCTTATGTGGAGGTTCTAGACTGATTATCTCATATCTGATTGATTATCAAATATGAGCTTATGTGGAGTTTGCACATTTGAATGTTGGATTCTGGAAGGTTTCCAAGAAGGAATGATAATGAGTTGAGTGATTTGTGCTTATCTGAAGCTTGCTCGTTTGGATTCCGTCTTCTTTTTCCAGCAATTCTTTATACATAATCTAAGCAGTTCTTGTGGAGTTATTTCAAGCATGGCTGGTTTTGAGTAGCAACTACGATCATGTATTGATATCTGGATTATACTTTATATCTTAAACGAAGCCATGACGTTTTCTGCATTATATGTTGAATCGCTACCTCAGAATTTGATAGATCTGTTTTGGCAAATGTTGGGCTAATTCCAGTTTCATCACAACCAGATTTGATACTCACTGGAGTATAAATATATCTCTATTTTTTTCATCAACATCTATTTGAGTATGTCTCAGTGCTAATGTAGTGAATTGAAAACCAGGTGATGCTTTATGATGAGGACGATAATCTACTTGAAAGCAGGATGCTCAAGGCAGATGAAGTTGTGAGCTCAGGTGAATCACTCACATTTCAAGCATATCTTGTGGATGTCGGCGACCCTAAGGACGGAAGTAAGCCTCCATCTGATCCAGAGGTCCAACCTAGTGATCAAGGGTGTGTGCGGAAACCTTTTGCAGCGCTCTGGCCAAATTTCAAGAAAATTTCTCTTCCTTGTGGTATGATGTCCTCTTATCCAAATTCTCTGAATTTTCTCTTGAAATTGTTTCATATTGTCAAGACTGAAGACTACGCTACTCATTTTCTTTTTGTTTCTGGCAGAAGAGAAAAAGCCTAACCTTATGAATAAATTTCCTTCACAAAGTCTCAGCACATCTCACAAAATGATTAGAGGTGAGCTTAGTTAAGCTTTTACCTTTGTATCGATGAACTGTCTGTAGCTCCCTCATCTACTCCTAGCAAGAACTTTTTATCAACTTTTGTCTAAATCCGGTGGAGTGTGAAATTCGAACGCTGCAGGCTATTAATGTTTTCCTTCCAACCTTTTCAGTATTCAAAAAGAGAGAATTGCACAAGTATGGGGCACTAACTCCAGACAATGTAAAGCCAACAACAACAACATGTTTGGTTCTTTGTTTTCCTTTCTTAGAATCATTTTTGCATTCTTCTATTGGAGAACAGATTGTCGAACCTTTTCATATATTAACTTTGGCATTTAGCTAAAGTCAGAATCAATGCTTTTATCCATTTATAGCTGAACTGTATCCATATAGCCTGGCGCATTGCAAAGTGGTTAACATATTCAAGTGTGGCAAATATCAAAATTCACTAGTCACACTGATGAATGATACAGTGAAAATCATGCTATGTATCCTGAGCTCAGTATATTTAAATCGTTTTAAGTAGGCATCTCCTTCTTGAATAAGATTGACGCTATATTCTGGAGTTCATAGACACCTTGTATCTGATAACCTCCGGTGTGCTTAGCAAAGTTCATTATAGGGATAGAATACTTTTTTCATGTTTTTTTTTGCCTCTGTTTTAATTCGGAAAACAAAAAAAGTGAGATACAAACAGAGAACGTAAATGTCTACCTGTTGGTTTTGCACACGTTGTGACTAACAGCAAGTTTGCATGCACTTTACCTCTTGGCTCAGCTAATAATGGAATCAATAATCACCCCTTGATCAACTCTCCTTGTGATGTGGTAAGTAAGATCTGGGAAATCTATGTCAATTTTTTTCTGTGTTATAATCTTCTATGTCAATTTTTTTTGTCTTAGCTTCTCTGCCTTATGTTGTTGCTCGTAAAGCTGCTTCTGCTACTCAGCAACGTGGTAGACCTTATAATGCTGGAAGGATGACTAAGACGAATCAATCAAGGTCTAAACTTCTTGATTATTCTCTGCTTCGAAGCTCCTAATCAAGGTCTAGACTCTAGACTGCTTGATAATTTTCAGATTTTTTTAAAATCATCTAGTTGAGTTTTAAGGAGGATATTTGGTTGGTGGATTTTAGGTAAAGGAGGATTGAGCAGAGACTTTTGCTGACTCTCTCTCTTTGGTTTTTATTACCAGAGGTTTGACGAGAAAGCAAAGCAAAAGGAGCAAAAAAAAAAAAAAAAAAACTCTTAATAAGGAGCTCAGTAACTAATGATGCTTGCTGTCACATTTTGATTCATGTTTATATCCATTTTTTAGTGAAAAGTAAGAGTATTTATATTAGTTATTTGACCCAAGGTTATAGACGGATTTCTAGGTGGTTGAAATGAATGTAATTTAGTTAGAAGTTTTTGTATAAACGAGTTTCTTTTAATATTTAAATCGAACCAAACTACAGTTTAATTTAGTTTGGTTTAATTCGGTTCGTTTGCCACCTATTCCAAAGTCCAAACACAGAATTAGTCTACGCTATCGATCTTGTTGCCAATGAGGATGCGGCACGTATACTTTGATTTTAGTTACTTGACCGATATATTTTTAGATGGTTGAAATGAACCGGAGCATTCCTAAAACAAAAACTTGTGATCTATACATGATTTAGTTAGAAGTTTTGGTACATGATATAAACGAATTTCTTTTATAACCACAACAATACAAAATTTTATATCTTAATTTGAATACTAAATCGAAGCAAACCGTTTGATTTGAGAAGAGCTTTGATCGAATGGTTTGGGTTCACCAAACAGTTTAGTTTTTGGTTCAGTGCGATCGTCCGCGTTGGAGCTCAGAAGATCCTGAATAACCAACGGCTTAGCAGCGTTTGACTTGGTCTTCTCATGCTATTCACCGTCCGATTATCAGACCTCTTTTTCATTATTAAGACTTTGAAATATGCGAATTTAGACCTCTACGCTATCGATATTATTGTTGACAAAATCTGCTGTTTACTTACGAGTTGACTCAGCTGACCTTACAAAGACCTTTCCTTTCGTCTCACCTGAGACAGCCGACCTCGTAAATCGGTAACGATTTCATCTCTTTAGCTTCTCATCCATTCACATTGTTTCGTGATTCAGTTTTTCGATTTCGATTTCGACCTCGTAAGTTTTTCCACTAGCTATTCTTCTTTCTTTACCTATTTTCGATTTCGATTTCGATTTCGATTTACTAAATTTAAGTTCATGAGATGAAGCTTAAAACATTCTTCGATTTGTTTCTCTTTGAAAATGTTATGTTAGATCTGTCCATTTTGTATCTCCGTGCTTAGGCCTTTACAGATCTTCATCTCTTTGTTTTCTGACGCGGTAACATGGGTTTTGTGTTGTGTTGTTGAATGTCACATGTAGATATATCTTGTAACCCTAAGCCAACCCGATGTCAGCTGAAACAGAGGGTAAAAATCCTTCTCTCCCTCTTTCTCTCTGTCCATCTCTTTCTCTCATCTCTGTCCATCCTTTTTATCATCTCATTTTGCAGGAGAAATTGGAGTTCATGTTTTCTGGGACTTGAACAAGTCGGAGCTTACCGAATACCCGCGTATCGCAGAGGCACCAGAAGTATTGGTTGAAAACATTGAAAGGGCTTTGCAACGATTTAATTCTCGTTACCGGGTTCACCTCATCACGGCATGTGGTTATCTTGAAAATTTTATCGAGGATGAAATGGTGGAGAATGTATACGCTCCCGAAAGATATTGCTTGTGCGATGAGTGCACTAAGAATATTCGGCGCGGTTTGATAATGTTGACCGAACCGTCTATTTTAGGAAGGAAGAAACACCTGATCTCATGCTAACAAGGAGGATTCACAAGGAGGTCCGTCAGAACCGGGAGTACCAGGACGTGATCATGCTGATCACTGGAGATCCAGCATCACAGAGGCTGTTGATGGATATTAGGAGCTTAGGAAACATAGTGCTGCTAGCTATACCTAAAGGAGCTGAAACCTTTGTAGGATTTGGAGCTGGAACCAATGCCGTATGGAAGCTGGAGAATCTGATTACTGGGGGGCGTTACAATTAGGGGTGTTCCCAAGCTGCATAATCTGTTTTTCAAAGCTAAGTTGTAGTTGGGATTTGATTAATTATTTAAATTGTTCTTACTGTTATTTGTTCTTCATTTCTGGGGTGTTCCCAAACTGTTTTTGTAAGCTAAATTGTGGTTGGGACTTACTTATGTGTTCTTCGTTCTGAACCTGTGAATCTTTCTCAGTATTTTCAGCTTTGGAAATGATTTTAGTTGCTCAAATCTTCTAAACTTTACAGTCCATGCTTCTTTCTTTAGAATTTGCTCACTTTGATTTTCGATTTGATAGTTTGTAAATCCTTTATACTGTGACCAAATTGTTCCTTTGAAGTCTTGTGCTTTATGCGTATAACTGTTTATACAGGTAGATTGAATGATAGTTTAGGAACTCCTGTTTCTGTTCTTGGAAAATTTTGTTCACGTTGTAGGAAGTCATGGCGATGGCCACAAGGGCTGGCTCAATAAGAATGCAAGGATTTTTGGGTACTTATTTCCTTGTGTGAATATCAGGTCACAGTTACATGGGATCCGAGCACCTTCTTCTTGGGTTGCTAGTTGCTACGTGAAGGTGAAGGTGCAGCAGCTCGAGTCCTTGAGAATTTGGGTGCAGAATCAGGTAAAGTAGTCATCTTCTGTGGTAAACTGACATGTTCAGCTTTCTTTATATATAATTGCAATTTGCTATTACTTAACATCAAAAACTTAATGGCTAGGTGCAACGCATGAGATCACTGCTAATGTAGGAGGAGGAAGCAGCAGCAATAAGATATAAGATGCCCACACTCTTGAAGAGAAGGAGAAAAACTTGACGAAATTGGCTGAGGAGGTACTATTTCTTTAATCTTGACTGTATGAGATTCCCCTGGAGAGATAAGATGAGTTGAGACTGTATCATAATGTTTTCTTTTGCCAATTTAGGGATGTTCCTGAAACCATTGAGGGGAAGAAGGTAAAACCTGATGCTCGTCTGTTTCTGAGTCTAGTTTACAAGTTTGCAAATTTAAGAAAGCAATGGTCATAAATGAGTATGAGATCCAGCCTTATTTCGTTGACGTCAGATCTTCCATTCACTGTATACTGGCTCATTAGTCGTTACAAGTAGGCACATCATCCATGAGTCTGTCAGATTTCAGTTTACCGGGCTAGTTTGTGATTCTTTCCACGCCAAAAGTATCAAAACAAGATGATGCATGATACTGCATAAGTTATGTGTTACAAATAATTGATGCAGTGAGTGATATGCTGTGTGCCCTTTGATTAACTTTTTGACATTTGTTTTTGCGAGAGATTGATCATCCGTGCTGATTTGGTTCTGTTGTTTTAATAGTTTGAACAACCCACTTAACAGTTTAGACTCAGGTCACAGTTAATTTCCTATGATAATGTTGGGTAGTGCTTGTAGATGACACTCATCTGATGGTTCTTGGCTTTTTGAACAAAATACCGTGGGGAGTTTGAAGAGAGATTGGAAAAGCTTATGGCGGAAATAAGACAGAGATTATCTTGTTTGTTGATGAAGTGCACTCCTTGATCGGAGGAAGGTACATTTGAAAGGCAGCTCTCGCTAGAGGTGAATTGCAGGTAACTATTCTGTGTGATCCGTTTTACATGACAATCCTGTGCACTTTTGAATAATGTATTGTCAGTTTAGCTCTGGTCCTGTTATTGCCATGGCAATAGAAACTAACTCATCTTATGTAATATGATAACAAACTTTTGAAGATAACTGCTTTTCAGGCGTGGGAAGAAGAAGGAGTGATCAGATACGGACGTAAACTGACTGGAGCCTGTAACTATCCGTGGAGATCTTGCGGTTGTTGTTGGGATTGGGAGNGGGGTTTTTTTTTTTTTTTTTTTTTTTTTTTTTTTTTTTTTTTTTTTTTTCTGTAGATTCGTGTTAGGACATTAATAATTGGAGTTGTGCATAGCCTTCAGTATTCATCCATTCATTCCTGCACGAGCCGCCGGCTTCATAGTTGTGTTTCTTTGCCTATTATAGAAGACCCTTTATTTATCCTTATATAACATGACTTTCTTCTTAGATACTTCTAACTATGGTGGTAAGAAATTAATAGTGTATATAATCAAATCAGAACTTTGATCTATACTCTAGGCTTCTGGTGTTTCTTTGAAGTTGGCTTGGCTCACCAGCTCAGAACAGATCTGCACACAGAGGGTTTGTCGCAAAGGTATATTATTCATATCCATCTGTTAGGTAGCATTAGCTCAGCTTCTTAAACCTTCACGAGGCGCTTTTGTGTCTTTCTTGCTGCATTACATATAGTGCCTTAGTCTTACATGCTGCAGGTTATCTAAATGGTTTTTTTTTATTTAAATTGTTTTCTGTTAGTAAACGTGGACATTGTCGAACTTATTAGAGACTGTAGTTTCGAAAGAAACAATGGTAGTGGGATGAAGTATTGAGTGAGTAATCCCAATCAAATTTTACATCTGATCTTAATTCCTTGTTGAATATCTTTCATGAGTAGTGAACAGGCTAGATATAGACTGTTATAACTCTTGGCATCCATAACCATAGAGATTTATATTATAAGTGATTGATTGGTGGAGTTATTAAAACAATGCAGCAGCAGCAGCAAAGGGAGGAGAAGACAGAGCAGAAGCAAAGTAAATGGAGGAGGAGGAGGAGGACAGAGGCAATGGCCTCAGACGCTGGATTCTCGGTTTGCAAACTTGAAGGAAGAGAGAATGAGAATGACAAGGGTTGCAGACGAGAAAAGAAATGTAAGCAACAATGGCATTGGCTTGCATCATCATCATCATCATCATCCGATGGTCCAGTGGGGAAGACGAGCCACAAGATTCCGTAGAACAATGGCTTTCTAATAGTGTAGAGAAGATTCATCTCTTTCTTGAATCTTGGCATGTCACTTGTGTGTTCACCGTAAGAGAGTGGTGGTATTGACCATTTTACCTTTTCATCTCTCGAGGAGAAGTCTAGAGAGTTTTAGTGCAATCAAGGTTTATACAACAAGATTTGGTCTCTTTTTAATAGTTTTAAGGGGAATTTGACAAAATACACCAAAAAAAAGAAAAGTTGTCCTTATACTCTTTTTTTCTCAAATCTTGTCCACTTACACTTTATTAAATTTTAAATCCAATTTTAACCTTCAAATCAAGTTTTATACCCAATTTTAATTTTAAACCCAATTAAAATATTAAAGTTTCTATCTAATTTAAGTAAAACGAAATTTAATTATTAAAAATAAAATTTAAAT
>OVBJ01001789.1:0-23886 GCA_900406535.1 Noccaea bulbosa | reverse complement strand
TTGATTCTTGAAATATTTTATACTAAATAAATTTTATATAAAATATTTTTTTAAGTGAAAGTATATTATTAATTGGTTATAAATTAATATAAAAATTATTATGTTAACAAATTCTATAATTAATTTCGAAATATTTATATCAATATTCGATTTTTAAAATNTTTAATATTTGTAATCAAATTAAAAATAGTATATCAATGGCATTGTATGTAAATATGCTAGTAAGTGATATCTTTTTTTATATTGACCTTGAGAGTGAATTTGGTGTTGACACCTCAACATTGCAAAGTTGTTAATAACACATGAGTATAAGGTTATTTTTAAAAAATGATTCTCTTTTAATATATAAGGGATTGCCAAAACCTTTAAAAGAAGTGTAACCTCCCTTTCCCAAAAGTACATGAGGATGGTGTTAGCCGGCTTTCTTAATATTATTAGATGAGAGAGACAAGTGCAAGCAAAAATTCATACTTGAGAAATTTACGGGTTATATTTGTAAATAAATAATTAATTAAAAACTATATTAAACCAAAACTACTTATAATTTAAAATTGTTTATTAAATCAATATTCATAATCTTATAGTTTCTTATCATTGTGATTCTTTTTATAATAGGTTTATGAACCATTATACTTCTTCATTTCTAACTTGAGACTTTCAAGATATGTATAATATTTTATATATATTTAATTTTAAATGTTTGATCAAATAAAAATTTCTGAAATATATAAAAATTTGAATCAATTATAATATATCAAAAATTTAAATCGTTATAATCTTTTTGACTTTATCAAAAATTTAAATCGTTACAATTTTTTTGACTTTATCAACGATTTAAATTTTTGTATTTATAATATTTATATTTTAATAAAAGTTATAATATTATAATTTTTTATGCAAGTTAAACTATTTCAAATATTTTGATATAAATATTTTTCAAAATTTTCACATCAAAATATTTTTAATATTATAGATATTATTTGGTTTAATCATATGGTTCCTTGAAAAAAAATTCATATTAAACCAACAATATTATAAAGTTTCATGCTTATTAAATCAACATTTTTACTCTTATAGTTTCTTATCATTTTCTTTTTTATAATAGTCTAGTGAACCACCCACACATCTTTATTTTCAATGTGGGACTTTGAAGAACTCATATTTTTATCATTTGATAAATTGATATTCGTTTTTAAAAATTTAAATTACAACTTGTAGTAGAAAAAAATCTATTTTTTATTAATATATAGATGATGTAATAATTTTTTTTTTTTTTACAAAATTTAGTTCAACCAAAAAATGAGAGAAGAAAATATTTTATTTATGAAAAATAATTAATATGATATATTTGTAAGAAATGGAAAGAATAATAATATCTTCAAAATTAAATGTTGATTTATGTATAATTAAATGTTGATTTATGTATAAATATGTATAAATATTAATATAACTTATTTTAATTAGATTTGTAATCATAGTGAGACAATTAAAATTTACTATACAATGACATATTATGTAATTCTCTAGTAAAATTTGTGTAAATTAAATTTGACATTGAGAGTGAACTTGGTGTTGACACATCATCATGGCAGTAATGTAAATAATACATGAAGTGAATGTTATTTCTTATAAAGAATTTTTTTTAATATATAAGGGATACACTTAACAAAATTTTTTTTTTTTTTCCTTAAGTCATCATCATTAAGAATGCTTAATTTACAATTTCCGTTTTAAACACCGCGTCGTTTGTTTATCCCACGTCAAACACCACGTCGTTTTTATAATTTGGCCATAGTTAGTGTATACAGAAGAGCCACCACAGCAAAACCCGAAAACCCGGGACGGGGCCGGGTCGGAATTGCAGGAGGAGGTTGATTTGCCGTCTGTCTTTGTTCCTCTGAACGCAAAACCTTGCTTAAACCCTACAGAGATAGAGATTTACACACAGTGAGAGATGTTTCGTGCGGTGGGATCGGTCCTGAAGAGGAACAAGGAGGTGTTTAATGGAATCGCTCGAGGATCCACCGCTTCGTCTCATCGCGTTTTCACCTCTAAAGTCACAACTGCTACTATAACTCCCGCTTCGTCTTCTCCTCTAGCTGGAAACTCCATCTATGGCTTGCGATCTCTGCTCAAAGTAATTTTCTGCTTCCATTTCTCTTCATGGTCTAATTTGATTTCTAGCTTACGTTCGCAAACCTGAGAATGGTTTCCTTAAAGAGAATAATTGCCCAATTTTGGTCACGATTTATGTTGACGATACTGGGATTGAGCTTGTGATTTTGGTGTCTATTAGAACGATTCAGAGATTCCTCTAGCTGCTTCGATTAAATGTTGATTTGTGGTGGGCTTGATCAAAGATTCTGTTTTGTGTTAGGGTCAAAATGCTTCATTGTATAGGAATATGTCAACTGCTGCAGCAGCGTCGATTAGCTCAGAGAGTAAAGAGGGTTTGAAGCTGCTTGTCACTGGAGGACCTCAAGCTCGGAAATGGGTCGGAATGTGGCTTTTCGGCTCCGCGGCTTGGGTTTTCAGCATGGTGGTGCTCGGCGGCGTGACCCGGTTAACTCGATCTGGTTTATCGATGACTGACTGGAAATTCACCGGTGAATTCCCTCCTCTGTCAGATGAAGCTTGGGGTCAGGAGTTTGAGAAATATAAGCAGTCCCCTGAATATAAACGGTCAGTAATCAATTTGGGTTGCTCTCCAGCTGTTGCATTTTCTGTCTTTGGATGAAATCTTTGATCTTGAATATGCCGTTTTGTTTTGGGACTGGTGGTTTTGCAGTGTGAACAAAGGGATGAATCTGGAGGATTTTAAGTTCATATATTGGATGGAGTATGCTCATCGAATGTGGGGAAGAGGATTGGGAATCATGTTTGCTTTGCCGTTTTCGTGTTTCCTGCGGAAAGGTTATATTACTCTGCGTCTTGGAGTTAAGCTCTCTGGTTTGTTTGCGCTTGGTGCTGGACAAGGCTTCATTGGTTGGTGGATGGTTAAAAGCGGTTTAGAGGTAAGCGTTTAGCAACCGTGTGGAGATGAGATCATCTAATTGGATCAAGTGTAGAGCTAAGTGTTATCACTTTTTTTGTCCTGTAGGAGCCGCCGTCTGAATATTCTCAGCCGAGGGTAAGCCCATACCGTCTTGCAGCTCACTTAACCTCAGCTTTCGCCATATACTGTGGACTTTTCTGGACCGCTCTCTCTGTTGTCATGCCCGAGCCACCAGCTGAGTCACTGGCATGGGTTCGTGGAGCAGCTAAAGTCAAGAAGCTGGCGTTACCAGTAAGCGTGATTGTTGGTATCACTGCCATCTCAGGAGCTTTTGTTGCTGGAAATGATGCTGTAAGCAAACTTCAAAAACTTTGATTTGAATATTAAGCTTCTGTTTATCTTGGTTACAGAAAGATATCTTTGAGTATTTACATCTCTCTGCTTGTGCAATACAGGGTCGTGCGTTCAACACATTCCCGAAAATGGGAGATGCATGGATCCCAGATAATATATTTGAGATGAAACCACTTTTACGCAACTTTTTCGAGAACACAGCAACTGTTCAGGTACATCACTGAAACAAACTTTCTCTGCTTCTTCTCGCATTTGGCTTCATGAGTCCCAAAATTTCAGCTTGATCATCGCCTTCTCGCAACCACAACACTGCTTGCGATTGGAACAATGTGGTGGTTCACAAGGAAGCTAGACATACATCCAGCTGTTAAAGCTTTGATCGGAAGCACCGTTGGAATGACTGCTGTTCAGGTAAATCAGTCTTGTCCTCAACATAAACTTTGGATTCTCATGGAAACTAAAATCGAAACCATTGATGGGTTTTTTTTTTTTTTTGTTTTTTGCAGGTGACATTAGGTGTATCAACGCTTCTGAGTTATGTTCCGGTTTCACTAGGTAGTGCACACCAAGCAGGTGCTTTAACACTTCTTACTTTGATGCTGCTTCTCAATCACACTCTTCGGAAGCCTTCTCCTTCTCTTCTCAAATCTCTTCCACAAGTCGTTAAGTCAAATTTGAGCTAAGCCCTCTTCGTCAGAGTCTTCCCTTTTTCTTCATTTATCTACTAAAAGAAAGAAAACGATTCTTTTGCTCACACTATAACTATACTAGCAAGGATTTTCATCAAATCACTGGTCAATTATGTTGTATTACCAGTCCGTGATTCCAAAATAAAGTACGAAAACAGTTAACAAAAGTTTAATAGTAAGTGTTTAAGATTCAGTTGTTCGGTCTAAATTTTGTTATACCAAATCGGTTGAAAGCTAAGCTTTAGCTCGCGTTTGGTTTAGATCTGATTCGGTTATTTCAGTCCTGTTCAAATCCGTAAGCATTGTGGGTGGATGGATATTGGATAACGTTCAGGGAACATAGTTTTGGCGTTTTGAGTTTACCAGACTATACACGTGTCATACAAACTATAGCTTATCAGCATCGACGTGTCAATAGCCCACCATCTTCTTTTCTATATAGCCTGATAGCCATGCTGCAAAACTCTCGAATCCTTTGAACTTTGGTCTACTGCTATGGAGAATCCTGAAGGAAGAAGAAGAGATAGAGCCATAACCGATGGAGAGAAGACGACCGGTCCTTCTGTTGTGGTTGCAACCCTAGCAGCCGTGGTAGTGGTCGGACCGCTTCTGGGCCTGATGAGTTTCAGCCTCGTGGCGACGGTGGCTCTGTTTCTGACCCTTTCTCCGTTGATGCTGATATTCGTCCCGGTTTTGGCGGTGACGATGGCGATTCTTGTGGCGGCTATGGTTGGTGTCGGTGTGGCTGCAGCCATGTGGTTGATGGGAATAGCCGCTTTGGTGTGTTGTGGACGAGAGATTGGTGTTGGAAGTGGAGTGGCTGAGAGGATGGTTGAGTCAGTGGTGAGAGGGTTAGGTTATGGTCGGAGTCGTTACTTGCGTGCTACGTCTTTCTGTCAGGCTTACTCTTCTTCTTAGTGTGCAAACTTGGAAAATGCCCCCCTTTTTTCTCTTTTTCTTGATGCGTATTGTTATTGCATTTCTGTCTCAAGATTCATGAAAATTTCAAGATGATGAATCAAGAAAAAGCAGAGCGAGGTTATAATAAAGAAAAATGAAGTATAATTTTTCAAGATTGAAATTTTGTGATTCTTTTCTCGGTCAACCATCATATATTAAAATTAACCAACCAATCGAGGAATCCCAAGTTGAAAAACATAAGACTAATGTGAGATACACTAAGCTCAAGGAAAGAAAAAAAAGCGCTTTGAGCCATTGCAATTCGCTAAATAACAACAGTCACTATTCCATATATTGTTTACCTTCGCGGTAAATGGTTACTTGGTCTTCCAAAAAACTAAAATGTAAAAAAATTGTTACTAAATAAATTTTTATGTTTGTATATACCATTGACACAACACACACAAAAATTTGACATAAGCGTGGTCCCTATTGACTAAAAGTAAAAGTACAAGTTCGTACGCGAAAGAGACAAAAGAAACCGGTACTTTACTCAAGATCCTCTGTCTTTTCACGGCTTATTTAATGCACACGAACGCCCCCGAGATATTATTCTCCGTACTTCACGAACACATTGCCATACAAAAATAGTTCAATACTTTTTATGACAACTCTAATTGTATACATGTTTCAAAGTTCAAACCCTAATTTGTTATACAGATCTTTCTACCGATCAAAAGATATAGTTTGCATAGAGAATATCAGAAAAATAACATAACTGAAATATGTTTAGTGATTTATTTTTTGAGTTAAATCCGTTAAATATTAATTCGAGGACAAAGAATGATGAAAATGAATGTATAGAAGGAGTTGACCAGGCGCTGAGTGGGTGACCTACCAGCCAAAGGGTATCACACGCTCTGTAGCGTTGAATTCTTTAAAGAGTTTAATCAATTCATGCACATTTGATGCTAATTTTATCGTCTCCATTTTTTAAAAACATAATATATATATGCCTACATTTTCTTTCTTCTTTTCCAGTTTAAAAGCTTTGATTACAAGAAAGGAAAGAAATCAAAGTTTGGCAGTTTTAATTCTTTTGGGCAGTCTTTGGTTTATGCTTTTTTTTCATTTCTTAACCATTTTTTTCATTTTCTTGCGGGTCAATTAACTAAAGAGAAATCGAATAGATCAAGAGATAAAAACTAGCAAGAAAGAATGGGTCGGATTCCATGTTGTGAAAAGGAAAATGTGAAGAGAGGGCAATGGACTCCTGAAGAAGACAACAAATTGGCTTCGTACATTGCTCAACATGGTACTCGTAATTGGCGTCTCATCCCTAAGAATGCTGGTAATTATATTTTCCATTTTTTAATGTTTCCTTGAATTCAGTAACAACAATCCTACGATCCTTCAATAATCTGTAATATTTTCTTTCTTTAGAAACCATTGCTTGTTAATGTTAGAATTTCATTTTTGTAATGTATATAAATGACCGGTGAATGTTGGTTTGTAATAGGGTTGCAGAGGTGTGGGAAGAGCTGTAGGCTACGATGGACGAACTATTTGCGTCCTGATCTGAAACATGGACAGTTCTCGGAGGCTGAAGAACACATCATTGTCAAGTTTCACTCTGTTCTTGGTAACCGGTATGACTTCCTAATATACCACATCCAATTGATTAACTTTTCTTTTGACAAGTTCTTTTTTTTTTTTGCTTAAAATATAATAACGTGTAAAACTAGAGATGGACTCACAAACAATGGGCTTGGTTTAATCTTTTTGTAATTTTAATGCTGACTTCCTGATGAAAAGAATTACTATATGATTATGTCGACAAGTTCCTTGGGAAACAAGAAACTGATTAAATAAGTTAACTAATTTTATTTTATAAACCAGATAGCGGGAATTGTTTCATAAGTTTTGAAAAATTGGTGATGAATTGCTGAATAGTCTAGGATTTTTTTTTTTATGCGCCAAACAGTTAACAAGTTTCTTGAGAAACAAAAAACATAAACCTTGTTTTATATTTTCATTTTACCAATATGTTTCAGGTGGTCATTGATTGCGGCGCAGCTTCCTGGTCGGACGGACAACGATGTGAAAAACTATTGGAACACCAAGCTGAAGAAGAAGTTGTCGGGAATGGGAATAGATCCGGTGACCCACAAGCCATTCTCGCACCTAATGGCAGAGATTACGACTACTCTCAATCCTCCTCAGGTATCTCACCTCGCCGAAGCTGCTCTCGGTTGTTTCAAGGACGAGATGCTTCACTTGCTCACCAAGAAACGCGTTGACCTAAACCAAATCAACTTCTCACACCCTAACGCTAACCCTAACCCTAACAACTTTAACCAAATGGTTGATAACGAAGCTGGAAAGATGAAGATGGATTGTTTGGAGCATGGGAATGGGATAATGAAGCTATGGGACATGGGTAACGGATTCTCCTATGGATCATCTTCGTCATCGTTTGGGAATGAAGAGAGGAATGATGGATCCGCGTCTCCTGCGGTTGCGGCGTGGAGGGGTCACGGGGGGATACGTACGGCAGTGGCTGAGACGGCGGCTGCGGAGGAGGAGGAGAGAAGGAATTTGAAGGGTGAAGTGTTGGATCAAGAGGAGATTGGATCTGAAGGAGGAAGAGGAGATGGAATGATGATGATGAGGAGCCATAATCATCACCAACATCATGTGTTCAATGTGGATAATGTCTTGTGGGATTTACAAGCTGATGATCTCATTAATCATATGGTTTGATTTTTATTTGATTCAAAGTTCATTTCTTAGATTTTATTGTTTGGGTTTTCATTTTGGATCCCCTTGGTAGTTGACATTTAGTTATGAACTTATGATTAATTAGGTGTTTTCTGTTTTTTCAGAGATGAATAAGTTTTTTTATTTTAAAAGCTTTTTTTTATTTTAAAAGCATTTAATAATGAAGAAATGTAAATAAGTGAATTTTATTGTTTCATCTCTTAGAGAATTATAATATTTAGCACAGACTATACAAATCTTTGATGTTGGCTTGTACGTAGAAGTCTACAAAATCTCAAAAATGTGTCATTTCCAATACAAAAACCTCAAAAATTTCAAGCCCTTGATGTTGGCTTAGATGTTTTTGTTATTGACCACTAATAGCCAACGAGCTTCCACAAATATATATATATATANAAATTTTTTTTTTTTTTTTTTTTTTTTTTAATTTCATAAAAATACAATGATCAATGCAGAAACAAAATCTATTGATACAAGCAGGACTTATTTATTTATTATTAAATCTTATAAAAATATGTAAAATTTTTCTCTAAAAAATGCTATACAAAATAATACTGATGGAAAAAACTGCTGTACCAAATTTATCACTTTTATTTTACAAAATGGAATGGGAGAAGATAGAAATTAGATGATCCCTTTTGGGCGTACTTAAACTATAAGCACATAGCAAGCATTTCGGCCCATTTCAGGCCCAAATACGGACCACGATCGTTGGGAAAGAAAATATAGCCGTTACAGTGAGAAAAGGTCGCATTTTTATCGCAAGAGCGAAACGTCTTTGAGAGAAGAAAAAAAAAAAATCAGACCGTTGTACATAATAGCCGTTAAGGAACAGCAATTTAAATACCTGAAATCTTAGTTTCGATCTTCACAGAAAAGGAAACCTTACTAAACAAAAAAAAAACGAACTCAGTCTTCTCCTCTGCAATTTTAGTCAATTCTCTATCTTCTTCTCACTCTTAGATTCCATTTCCGATCTCTGTTTCTTCACAAAGTATCGATCTTTCCATAAATTTTTTATTTTTTATCCTAAACTCTCACTGCTTTCCATTTTCGGATCCTTGTTTCTGCATAAAGTATCAATCTTTTTACCATTTTCCCTATGGCGGTTACTAAAGATTCTCATATAGTAGAGATTCCGGTAGATGAAGAGCATAAAGAGAGGCAGCAACAACAACAGCAACAATTGGTCCCGGTGTCGAATCCGGGAATGGGAATACTCAAGGTGATTCAGCAGCATCCGTTGTCTGAAATCTCAGAGAGTCCAGGACATTTGTTGCTGTTAAAGCTATGGCAAAGAGAAGAAGATCTCTTCTGTCGCCGTGTCATCCTCAAAGAGTCAAGGCTCGAGTCAATCAAAAGAGAGATCTTTCAGCTCTGCTGTTTCTTCCTCGTCTTCCACGGTTTCTTCTTCACAATCGTCTACTCTTCTTCTTGCTCCGATGATGACGACGGGACGAAAAGCGATGCGGTCTGCAAGAAATGGTGGATACCTTCCGCAGTGTCACTAGCCACTTCACTGGTTCTGGCGTTACTGGTGCAGGCTAAGCTGTTCTTGTTCTGGAAAGTTTCGAGAGGAGTTCACAGGGAGAGGAACGATAACAGAACGCTTACACGGTGTGTGTTGGAGCTGAGGATGAAAGGGTCAAGCTTTGATCTGTCCAAGGAGCCAATGAGTGGGAAGAGGATGAAGAGCTCAAGCGTTGAGATCAAGTGGAAACCTGTTACTTGGTTCTCTCAGTATTTGATCACCATTCTTCTTCTTTGCTTTGCAGGGTTGTTCTTCCCGGTCTCAAAATTCATACTCTGCGGATTTTGACACATCAGCCAAACTCTTATACTCCTATTGGATAGTTTTTTCGGTGAGTACCTCCATTGTGGGGATGAAGCTTTTGGTCCGATCTTAGCAAAAGCTTACCACTGGCCTTTGTACCAGCTTGAGAGAGTTGCTGTCAAATCTCCCAGACTGAAGAATCATTGGGGGTCCTAGAACAACCTGTAACTTTTGGCAGCGATACACTCACACTTTTAGTAGACAGATCAGATGTCTGGCGCCAGATATATGTAACTCGGAATCAGAATTCTTTAATATTGGTTGAATAAAAAGTTTCATTCTTTGATTTTTTTTTTTTTTTTTATATAATAAAGAACACAGCTTTTGCAGCAACTAGTAGTGACACATTTTTGCAGCAAGTAAAATGTCATTCATAGAAAATCACAACTGCAAACTTTCCATGTAAACACATTGATACTGTATGATTCCAACTTGATATATTGTTAATACATTAGTAAGTAGCACACAAGGCACATAAACTGCAATTCATATAAAATCAGAACTGCAAAACTTAACGTATGATTCCAACTTTTGATACATATTGAGTAGCACATAAAACTTTTTTCCGATTCACCAATAGAGTTGCTTATTATGTTTCTAGATGCGGCTGTTCCTACGAGCTATCAAAACCAAATATCCGGAAAACACCTGCAAACAGAACAGATCCAAAGAGTTTCTTGTCATTTGTTCATTTCCTGCGGCCAATTTTAAGTGTGTGTGTGTGTGTTGCTGCTAACAATAAAGTATCACAGTACCTATCCCAGTACCTTCATCAGTATGATACTTCTTGTCGTTCTTGTCGTCACCTGCATATGCAAGTAAATTGTATTTGGGATTCCACTCGACGCTGTTCATGGCAGCCCGACATGGAATCTGATGCACGGTCCGCCCGGTTTGGACATTAGCCTGTTTAATGGTCAAATATGAGGGCACTAATCGAGGAAACTGTATAGTAACTTAGCCGTGTTATAAGTTTGAAAAGTAACTTACAATATCTATAAATAAATCCTCACTGGCTGAAGCAATATATTCTCCTGAATGGTTGAAGCTTATCGTCCTGACGGGCGACCTGTGAGAAAACAGTTATAATTTTACTAATATGTAACAGAAAACTAAAAGCTTTTAATTCTGAAAAATCAGGCTGACTAAGGATCTACACTCCCAAAGGATGAGACTCACTCAAGTTTGGTAAATGTTCTCAAACAAAGCATGTCTGACATATCCCAAAGGCTGACTAAGGAATCCGCACTCCCAACGGCAAAGTATCTGTTAAGGTAAAGGGGGAGAGGAATTGGATGCAACCGGTAAAAACAATAATCGTTTGTGTATCAGAGGGTAAAGACAGTGGTGAATGCAAACATTTGTTACCTTCCTTTAGGATCAATTGCAATGCAATAGCACCCGGCTGTGTGGGCTGTGAGAGTGTCAAGTGGTTTAAGAGATGGATATGAAAGAACTTCAACAGTGCCTGAACAAAAAAACCATACCAAAGTAACATTCCAATAAGATAACTGGCTCATGTTCAAGAACAAAGAAAAACTAAGCTAGCGAATGGCGTGCAGGAAAGAACTAGAATTTAAATCCTCACCAAGTCCAGTAGTCAAGAAGAACTGATCTCCTGACATGTTCCAAGCAATCTCATTTACCTGTTACAAGAAAAAAACAAAACCTAAGGAAAGATTCCATAAAGCGCCATGAAATAAAATGAAAGTTAAAAGTCCTCCCCCTATGGCACATATTACAAAGCATGTACTAACTTTTAAAACCAAGATGATTGTTACATAAAAAAAGGAACTTAGGTGAAATATAACTGCAGGAGCTTGAAACAGAAGAGACCAAAAAGAAAGCAATTAATAAAGATTAATATGAATCTGAGCTTTCGTTACCTCATAACTGAATTTGCGCTTGTGCAGAGTCTTAAACTTACGGACATCCAGAATGGTAAGCTCATCATCCTTCATTGGCCAGTAAGATAAAGAGCAACCACAGATCAATCAAGCAGCGCATAAAACAATCTAGTAAGGAACAATGCAAGTGTAAAAGACACGGGTCTCGAGAGACAATACCCTGTTACCAACAGCTACATGTGTCCCGTCAGGTTTGTAGGTGATGTTTATATTTTCCCCACTAAGTTCTGCCTGCTGTGTGCATTTCCCACCTGCGCAACTCCAATATCTCAGCAAATTTGTTTTGACACTAAAACTCACACACACACTCGTAGCTACACACTGAAAAACCTGTTTAAATTGCAGAAACTTCTATCTAATCATATTCTCACCAGTCAATAGTTTCCGCGATATAACTCAACAGCAAAAGCCAAGATTGTGAGAAATGTTTGTGAACGTCACAAAGCTAATCCAAAAGAAAATATACAGAATTCTCTACAAATTAAGCATTTTTTAATCTACTGAGAGAATCAAACTTACTGCGAGTATCCCAGAGACGAACGCTCTTATCACCAGAAGCTGTAGCAACCTGATCTGAATGTTTGGGGTCCCAACACAGCTGATCCACACTATCAGTATGTCCCTTTAGTTCAAGGTCCTTAACCTTACTCTGTATCCACACATCCACACACCCATAAAAATATATCAAATTACATTACTCCAAGTGACATTGACAAAGAAGATAAACGATTTGAAACTCAATTTGGATTAAAAAAAAACTCCATGTAAGCTTACTAATAGCAAACACCAAATTTGTAAAATCTGAATCAAAGGAAGTCTAATTTGAATTTAAAGTACCAAAAAGGTTATAATTACACAAAAGTTTGAGCTCAAAGGCAAGGAAATTACATGACCGTGAGGTTCGATATTCCAAATACGAGCCGTTTGATCAACAGAGCCCGACGCAAGCTTGGTCCCATTAGAATTCCAAGCCACCGAATGTACCTTTCAACCCAAAAGTTCCCCCAGATTTAGAAGAAAACAAAAAAAAAGCTAGGGCTTCGTAAGTTCTTCAAAACTACAGAAAATTGGATGAAGAATGGCAAAACTCTAAGAGAAACCTTCTTCTTGTGACCTTGATACTCTCTGCTATGAAGACTCTTGAAAGAAATCGTCTCTTCCATTGTTTTATTTTTCAACTCTTCTTCTCCAACCTTCTTCCTTCGCGGCTACTGATTGTGTGCGTGTATTATCAGAGCTTAGCTTAAAAACGCAGCGTTTAGTGATTCGGTATAGATCTAGCAATTACCAAGCCGATTTCATTAAACCGGGTGTGAAGCCTTCTAGATGGTGAGGAGGCTTCTAAAAGAAACTAACAAGAGCGGTAAAATTGCGGTAAGTGCGTAATATAAAAAAAAAGGTGAAAACAAAAAAAAAACAGCTAAGCAAGTAATCATTTCCACAGTAGCTACAACAGTCTCTATAAAATGACCCCTAGAATCCACCGACGTTAGAGACAACAATCTTCTGCTTCTTACTCCGCCGCTTCATCTTCTGATCTACGGCGACTGTTCTCCGATTACTTGTGACGGAGGCTTCGGTATGATGATGATGACGTCGCTCGGCGGTGGTGGTGGAGGAGGAGGAGGAGGTGGTGGAGTTGCTGGCGGTGGCGGCGGCGGCGGAGGAAGGTTTATGACGTATTCGTCGTCTCTTTCGTTGCCTCCTTCTGCTCCTCAGTCGCCTAACTTATCCGGTGGTCTCCGATTACAGTCTTCTGTCTTCGCCGAGCAGGAGAAGTAATTGAATCTCAGTTTTCTGGTCCTCTTCTTTTTTTGTTTGTTAATTTTATTGTGGCTGATGAATCTGGAGACTTGTGTTGATCTTTGTTTTTAATCCTTAGATCTCAACAGTTCATCGCAAATCTGAAAATTACTTGATTGGGTTTTCTCTGTTTTAATTTTCTTCTGCTTATAGTACTGTTTATTTTTATATCTTGATGCGTTTGATTGTATTTTTAATATCTGTGAGCTAAATTCTGATTCTTTTTTATCAAGCTCAATCTACTTCAGATTTGCCTTAATCCACTTCACTTTTTTTTTTGGAATCGTTTAAGCATCGATTTCTAGTGTTATGGTGGATTGTTAAGATCATTTGGTCAATTGGTTTGTTATTGTTGAATGTTGATTTGTGTTCTTGACTGATGAAACTATTTAGGAAGATCGACTAGATCCACTTCACTAAAAGAATGGAAATTTGAATCTAGCTGCACAGATTTGAAGTCTGTATTGGTTTCTTGAGGATGATGAGCTTTTTTGAGTGGATCTTCCCGTAAGTTTGATGCGTCTTTGAGGCTTTGCTAATTTGGATATTTTGCACAATTTCTGTTTTGGCAGCTATCTTTCAGAGTTGCTTGCGGAGCGTCATAAGCTTACTCCATTCATACCCGTTCTTCCACATGCATGTCGGCTACTAAACCAGGGTGAGCATTGCTGTTAATCTTGTTTATTCCACTGAATATGAATATTTCACTCCTTGCTTCAGAAATATGAAGCTCTCATACTGTTGATTGACACTTAACTTAGTTCCTAGCGGTTCGAAATTATATAACTAATCACAGAGGGACCATTGTCTTCCTTCCCTTCAAAAGTACTACAAGTTAGAACTAGAACACAAAATGACATTGCTAATTCTTTTCTAACTCAATTAACTATGCTGTCTCTCCACCCATCGGTGCCCTGATGACTGATTTGTTGACTAATTCTAACTGGTGCGTCTTACTCTTGGAAATTGACATTTTTGGAACAGAGATTTTGCGTGTAACCACACTGTTGGAGAATGCCACAGTTTTAAGTCAGAGTGGGCTTGACCACCCTAGCCCTCTGTCTTCGGGAGGAGGGATTTATCAGAATGCAAGAGCTGACCTGAGCGGATGGGCCTCACAGTTTCCATCAGAAGTATGACTACTAACCATTAACATAACTCCTTTTCATCTGTTCTAATTCGTACTCCTACGGCTATAGAGATTTATTGACTTGAGTTAGTTATGCTGACACAAAAATATTTTTAACTTGTTTTTAGTCGTAGTTTATGTTATGACAGGTAGCTTGGGCTAACACTGAACATCCGTAATGTTTGTATGCTCTTGCCATAGATCAACACTGATTAGATAGATACTCCATTATACTCACGAGCAGTATTGAAATGACGTTGTGGTTGCTACAGTTTTCTCATATAAATGCGATCACTCTTATCTCTATGCATTATTAGGATATTAGCAGTTACAGGTTGCAATGCCTTGATACAGTGCTCATCTCCATGGAAAGGAAGTTTCGATACTCTTTTTCTATTGATGTTGCTACTAGATGTCGATTAATATGTGCTTATGCGCTAATGTTGATGATGTTGCTTCTAATTGTGTCTGTTGATCATTTGCAGAGATCTGTTCCATCGTCTCCGGGACCAAATTGGCTTAACTCACCTGGTAGTCCGTCCGGTCTGATCGCCAAGCGAACAATCAGGGTCGATATTCCAGTCGACAGTTACCCTAATGTATGAACACTCATTTCTACACTGAGAGAATACACTTGAATATAAACATTATCTGGTCCGAATATAACTCTTAAGATTTTGATATGACGCAGTACAATTTCGTTGGTCGCCTCTTGGGCCCTAGAGGAAACTCCTTGAAGAGAGTTGAAGCAAGTACTGATTGCCGTGTTCTTATAAGAGGAAGAGGCAGCATAAAAGATCCAGTTAAGGTATTCACATTAGATTCCTTCACAGCTTCCATTTGTATCTAAATTTGAATGTTAAATATTTTTTGATCGGTGTAGGAGGAAATGATGAGAGGCAAACAGGGATACGAGCACCTGAATGAACCACTTCATATCTTAGTCGAAGCAGAACTACCGATTGAAATAGTGGATGCACGTCTCATGCAAGCTCGCGAAATACTCGACGATCTTCTTACTCCTATGGTTTGTTTTTTTTAGCTCTTTCCCTTTTCTCACCTGAAACATTTTAAGCTAACGATCTTACTTACTCGGCTTCTCTTTCAGGAGGAAACCCATGATTTTTACAAGAAACAGCAGCTGCGTGAGCTAGCATTGCTCAATGGAACACTTCGTGATGAAGGATCTCCAATGTCCGGTTCGGTTTCTCCTTACAATAGCCTCGGTATGAAGAGAGCCAAAACAAGAGAAGGGTAAGTATCAGAGTGTTTTTGTGATCTCTCATATCTCAAGGAGTATGAAACCGATCCAGTTCGACACAAAAAAAGTCCCCATACCACTCTTGGCTACAGAGTAATGTTCTCTTGTCCTCGGAAATAGAATTGTTGTATATATGATTTTGAATGTGTTTGTCTATTTATCATTGTCCCGGAGAGAGATCAGAAGGTGGTACAAGGCATGATGAGTCTCTGTCTCTCTCTCCGAGACTTTGGGCTTGTTCTTTTTATTTTATTTTACTCTTTAGAAAAGTTTGATTCCATTTTCAAGTGAATTTTGTCAGCTTTGTATTTGAGCAGGTCAACAACAACAACAAAAAATTATGATGGTATGTGTCTGGTAATGATGTAATATGTTTTTGGGATACGTAAACGTCAAAGTAAAGATTGTTTCAATATACAATGTTATGTTCTCGAGCACTTCATATCCAGATTTAATCGAAATTTGAATATGTTCATCACTACTAATTGCAGTAGTATGCCTTCTGTAATGCAAAATGATATCCTAGCAGCATAAAGCCAAATGAAACCTTAAGATTGGATGGTTATGCTTGGAGTTATACTAAAACAGAGATATGCTTGGAAGTGAGATCGCTAGTAAAATTCCCTCTACCTCGTTTTCACTAGATGTAGTAAGCAATACCCATTTTTTAAAGTTGTATACTGTATGTTAAAAAAATCTAATTGATTGACATGTATCATTACATGTGTATGACTAAGACTAAAACAAGATCGTTAGCTTAAAATGCACAAGTTTATGAAATTTATAGTCATACAACTTTATTACATTTGTATATCAGCATATCACAAATTTATAGTCAGCATATCACAAGTTTCATAGTCATACACATGTGATATGCTGCGAATCAAATTTATTAAAACAAGATCCGGATAGCAGAAGTTTCATTATTTTCCTTTTACAAAAAAAAGAAAAGTTTCATTATTTTTACTTTCTTATCTAATTCTTTTTTGAAGGATTTTGTTTTCAGTTTTTTTCTATTTATTTTTCTATATATTTTTGTTTGCCATTTTGCTTATGTAAAGTTACGAATAAAATAGCGCGCATCGATGCAAAGAGCAGATGTTCTCGTCAATCGAATATTGGGCCTTATAATGGGCTCGTTTTGGATATTGCTTGCTACGTGGCAAAGCTTCACCGCTCGAATGAGAGGAATCTATTTAAAGCGTATATCGACTGCTTCACTTCATCTTCGAAACAACCCCTTGAGATTTCCGAAGATCAAATTCAAAACCCTAAGAAAGGTAGGTCAAAATTAGTTCTGAAAATTCTCGATTCGATTGGATCATCGTTCCTGCTAGGGTTTGTTCGTTTCCCAGCTCCCGATCTTCCTTGTTGATCTCTTTTTCTTTCCCTTCTGCTATCTCTCGGTTTGTTTCCGTTTGGAATCTTTCAAGTCGATCCATGTGTTTGATCTCTCTCGCGTTTCTAGAATATTCTCGTACCGTAACGTTTCACTGATGTGTGATTTCGCTATACGCTTCTGGAATTTTCGATGATTTTGCCTCTGTTTTATCGAAAACAGTGTCTTTACTCACTAACCTCACTGATCGGCTTGTTTGATGTGCTTGAATTCATCTGATAACATCTTATAGAGATTCTGAATGCATTATCCTTTTGATTTCGATAATTTTCTGATCGGCTGATGAACAAACGTGCATGAATCTTCTTTAGTTGTTCGTATCCTTCGTTTAACTTATTCCCGTAAAGAATCTTCTTTTATGATAACCCATAATCTTCGTTGTGCTTCTTCTTTTTTTTTTTTTTCTTGCTCAGGCTTAGTTGTTTTCTAGGTAGCTAGCAGCGAGGCTAATTCACGCTATGGCTTCGAAAAGAATTAACAAGGAGCTTAAGGACCTGCAAAGGGATCCTCCAGTCTCATGCAGTGCCGGTGAGTGATGTTATGAATATGAACTATGTTCTGTGGACTGTAAAGCACCACTTGGGTTTCCAAAATAACTGAATCGGGATCATCTTCTCTCCTCACTAAGACACACCTAGAGAGATTCAGTAGCTGATTTAGCAAGCTGAGTATCATATATTTTGATTCTAATGAATTGGTGATGTGATCAGGTCCTGTTGGTGATGATATGTTCCACTGGCAAGCAACCATTATGGGTCCAACAGATAGCCCATTCACCGGAGGTGTATTCGTTGTTTCCATTCACTTCCCGCCAGATTACCCCTTCAAGCCACCAAAGGTAACAACAAATGTTTTGTATTCGCTTGTGTAGCCTTGTTGAATAAGTTGGCTTTCTTTTTCTGTGGAAATCATCAATGATTGTTTATGACGTAGGTTTCTTTCCGCACCAAGGTGTATCACCCGAATATCAACAGTAATGGCAGCATCTGTCTTGACATTCTGAAAGAGCAGTGGAGCCCTGCACTTACCATCTCCAAGGTGATCATCACATTGTTTCACTTTCATGCTTGTTCCCATCTCATGAGTCTGTTTTCCACCACACTTTCTTGCGTTTGTGTCTCTGTTATGGTCATGCCTTTGTCCATTCTCTCTGGTTTGATTATTCGCTCTGGCTTGGCCTCTCCTTCCATTGGTTTTATGAACGAATATGTATATATATATAGTCATTGCCTTCATCATAAAGATTGAGCTGATATTTGGGCCGTTGTCAAAAATATTAGTCGCATATCAACTAAAGATTTGGTTTGCATTTTCCACAGGTTCTTCTGTCGATATGCTCACTGCTGACAGATCCAAACCCTGATGATCCTCTGGTTCCAGAAATAGCTCACACCTACAAGACAGACCGTGGCAAGTACGAGAGCACTGCCCGATCCTGGACCCAGAAGTATGCAATGGGATGATGATTGCCAATAATACCCACATAAGTACATTGCGCAATGTCTAAGAATAGGAGAAATAAGAAGAAAAAGAAAAACTGAGTTTGGCTTTTGCTTGGTTGCTGTTTTTGCTTTTTTTTTGTTTTTTAGTATTATATCTCAAAGCCTTGTGTGGGTGTGTGTACATGAGCCTTATTGTGCCTTATTTGAGATCTTCTAAATGCATTTAGCCAATAATCGGCTTATTATTATGATATCAATCTCTCTCTCTTGCTAGTGTTGAAAAATACACGCGTGCAGATAATATTCAACCATTGATACTAATTGTGAAATTTGCAGTGGACCAACAAATTTTGATGATATTAACAGGTTACTACGGTGTTAGATTCCTATTGGCTCTAATTGGCCGTCCCACTAGAAAAGTATTGAGAGTAGAATAACTGAATATGACTTGTCCTATCTTGTGCAGTTGTCTCTTTCTTTTTCTAATTGAGAACATTCAACTCGATTGGTATATATTAAGTCTTAAAAAATTCAGCTACTTATTTTGCCTTGTTCAAATGTGTATCTGACAAAGAGATACGTAATGTATTCAAAGTGAAAAATATATTAAAAAAAAGCATGAATTTGGTGTTAGGCCACCATTAAAATGAGCTTGGGTTCGGTGAGGTTTACAACAGAAACAATTATTTTGTTTAAAGGGGAAAAAAAATGAGTTTTTATTTGGTTTGACCATTTGAGCGTGAGTATTTTTTTTATAACCAATTAGATAGATAATTTAGTCTGATATGGATGGTTTGGTTTGTTTTAGCTACGTAGTGGATACAATCTACCTGAAGCCGTTTTTTGTTTCCAAAATTTGTTGATTCGGTTTGAAATTGGGCAGCAGTTAATGCGAAATACTCAGAAACACACAAAATAACAAAATAACAAAAAAAAAAAAATAAAAAAAAAAAATAAAAAAAAAAAGCGTGGGAGAAAACGTACGTGTGCAGCAGGATATATTAATACTTGAACTAAAAACGACGTCGGATTGGTTTGGAAACGAAGGTGTGGAAGGAGTTGAAATTGCGAATGAGCGAGACATGTCGGCCATTTCATTGCGAGTCGACTACGAAGAAACAGAGTTCCCAAATACTTTTTAAAAAGAAGAGACAGAGAAGAGAAAAAAAAGTGCACGAAACCCCTGAATTTTTTCAAAATTTTAGAGATCGGAGAAATTTATAGATTACAGAAGATCTCTGTATAGAAAGAGGTATAACCGTCGTCATCTTATCTATTTTTGCTTCTTCTTTTTTTGTTTCCTATCCATGTCCTCTGTTACACCTATTGTTACTAATTATAAATATGTCGATAATTCTTCGACCCTTTGGAATCGACCTTGCGCTAACAGTTGAAGGATTCGTTAGGGTTTTGTAGCGTTTTATCGCGATTCGTCTGCATTGCTTTTTTCTTCCCGAGGAATTTTTTAGGTCTCGAGAGTTTTGATTTCCGACTTTGTGTTTTTGCGTTTTGGCGTTTTGACTAACTTTGCGCGATTCGGTGTCGCAGATCGTTTAAGCTTGTCGGAATCCGAAATTGACTGATTCTGAATATGTCAGGTAAAAAAAAAAAAGTCACTGAAAATGGTGAGATCGTCGTTTTTGAAATTTTGAATATATATATATATATATATATATGTGCAGGTAGTGAACAAACGAGAGAGAAATTATCAGATTCCGAGTGCGCAGAGGACGAGCCACGCCGTTCTAGAATCGGGAGTTTGAGGAAGAAAGCGATCAGCTGCTCGAGCAAGCTCACGCATCCGTTGAAGAGAAAAGGGAAACGGAAAATCGACTGCCAGATCCCTTTCATCGAGGACGTTAGAGACGAGAGAGAGGAGAAGATTGTTTCTGAATTGCGTCAGAAGCTTGTCGATAAAGATCTGCTGCCTCCAAGGCACGATGATTACCATATGCTGCTGAGGTTTCTGAAAACAATGGAATTCAACATGGAGAAAACAGTCACTGCGTGGGAAGAAATGCTCCAATGGAGGAAAGAGTTCGGAGCAGATCGTATAATACAGGTAAGAAAGGATATGGTTTCTTCACCACTTTGGTTTGGTTAATCAAAAGGTTTTGGTTTCCAAATAGGATTTCAATTTCAAAGAGGTGGACAAAGTGGTGAGGCATTATCCTCAAGGGTACCATGGAGTTGATAAAGACGGTAGACCGATCTATATCGAGAGGCTCGGGAAAGCGCATCCCGGTAAGCTTATGGATGTGACGACGATAGAGCGGTACTTGAGGTACCATGTTCAAGAATTCGAGAGAGCGCTTCAGGAGAAGCTCCCTGCGTGCTCCGTTGCGGCTAAGCGACGAGTCACTACGACGACCACGATACTAGATGTTGAAGGACTGGTATGGTGAAAACTACTACTCTTTTTGTTTTTGTTTTTTGTTTCTTTGGTTAATGACGTTGATATCTAGTGGTGGCTTCAGGGTATGAAGAACTTTTCTCCTACGGCTGCGAATCTCCTGGCCTCCATTGCTAAAGTGGATTGCAATTATTACCCTGAGGTACTTTTAACTCTTTGAAGAATTTTTACTCTGCTCACCAAAGCATAAAAGGGGAGGGAGGGGGGGTTATGGTCATGGACAGATGGACTCAGTGAGCTGAATGGAGATGGATGTTTTCGGTTGCTGATAAAAAGTTTGTAATCATGGTCTCTGACTCTTGCAGACTTTGCACCGAATGTTCATTGTCAATGCAGGGATTGGATTCAGGAATTTGCTTTGGCCTGCTGCTCAGAAGTTTATTGATCCGATGACTATTGCAAAGATACAAGTAAATGATCATAATCGCTCTCGTTTCTTTACCAAATAAAATACTCTCCATTTTTGTCATTAATTGTATTATTACTCAGGTTTTGGAGCCAAAGTCCTTGTCAAAGTTACTTGACGCAATTGATTCCAGGTTAACTTTTTTTATAATGTATTTGGGTTAGGGCATATATATATACTAACGCTATCGTTACTGACTCTGTATGCAGTCAACTTCCAGAATTTTTGGGAGGCTTATGCAAATGTCCTAACGAAGGAGGGTGCTTAAGGTCTAACAAAGGACCATGGAATGATCCTGAGATAGTCGAGGCATGTCTTCTTTCTTGTTCCCTTTTTGTTTATTCAAGGAATCCATGATTTTTTTCGCTAATATTATCTCGTTTTGCAGCTCGTACATCACATGGAAGCAAACCCTGTACCACAAACTACAAGAGCTCCTCCTATTCATATAAGAGATTATGATTCCACTGTTCACATGAACCCGCCTGAGGTGACGTCAATGCTCCATNCTCCCTTTTTTTTTTTTAAAAAAAAAAAAAAAAAAAAAAAACAATACAAAATCTTGTTCTGTATAATGTTGTAGCTTTAATTCTTGTCATGAACGGTGTAAGAATATTCTCTATTGGTTTGAGTAATCGCTCTTTATGCAGCAGGCTAGCACATCAGATGGTGATAAATTCATTACAACGACCGTGGAATCTGGAGAACCGGCTCAAGGAGAATGGTCGGAAGCCCGGTTACATAACACGAACACTGGAAACTCTTCTTCTGCAAATACATCTAGAGAAACAGGTGTTTCTTTTTTTATCTTCATGCCTTGTTATGGAGTTTCCTACTTAAAGTTATGTTTATACGGATTCCAAGTCTAACCACAACTGTAACTTCAAATGATCATATGATTGTATTTCAGGCGGTCGGATGTTGCGGTTTGGTGCTATTAGAGAGAAAATCAATGGCGAGAACATGACTCACTTTGTGAAAATACTACTGGTCTTTCCACTGAAGCTATTTGCTCTCTTTAGTTTCTTGTCGCCTGGATATTGGCAACGAGACAACTATGTCGAGGTCCCAATTTCATCGATAAACAACCAGATTCTTCAGTGTTTGGATCGTCTCAAGAAGCTGGAGAAAGAATTCACAGAGATTAGTAGAATCCCTATAAAAATTCCAGAAGCAACCGAGAAGCTATTAGCGGATTCTCTTGAGAGGATTAAGTCTCTAGAACTTGATCTCGACAAAACCAAATCAGTACGTACACTCGAGATCTTGACCTTATAGAATAAGCTATATACTGTTATTAAATAAATATATATCTCTGTTTTTTTCAGGTATTACATTTAACATTAACAAAACAGATTCAGATCACAGAACAGCTTGGTTCTTATCACCATGAAGTAAGCCATTAACTATTAATTATTTGTTTTTCAAAGAAATTGAGATGGAAATTGAATTACCCGAGAGATTCTCGATTTGATTTATTAATTAGCTTTTGTTTCTATGTTGGCAGCGAAAAAAGCGATGCTGGTTCTGAAGCTATTTTATGTTTTTTTGTGATAATGAAACCGGAGACACGTTATATAATGAACAGAAATTGAGTGGGATAAAAGATCTACGCGCAGCAGATCTTTGGTAATTTTGTCTCTCTTTTCCTTGTAAAAATTATTTAAGTTTCCCGCTTACGGAACTAAATATATAACGTGCAAGTTTGAAACTATTTCTCCTTTTTGCCTTAGCAAATAATTTATGTTTGAAATACGAACCCATATGTGATAACTGTGATGCATAATAGTGTTGATATTTTGGACAGTTCGGATTATGTCGATTGAGTCGTTATGTTATGCTTCGCATTGTTCAGACATTAGCATCGGCTTAATTAGGCGTTTACGTAAAACAAGTCGCTTAAAAGTTAAAAACAATGTATACTGTCTGTTTCCAGTTATAGCAGCCAAATATGTAATCTTGCAAGGAAATAGAAACTCTACTTAATATCAATTATATGGTCTGCTATTTCTCCTGAGTCCTATATAACCGGTAGGTTCATTTGTTGTGCAGCCAAAAAAAGAAAGTCACAGGTCATTTTCATTGTGCACTAACTCAACTCTCTAGTCTCTTAACATCATTCATCAAATTCTTGGCGTAAATTTGATTGGGTATCTTAGTGAAATGAACCAAAACTGAATTCATTTATTAATGCTATAATTTCACGAAGTGGTTATAAATCGTTAACCTTAGTAATCCAATGGCGTTTCATTTGCTATAGTAATAGGGTTTACAGACTTATCCCTTATATATCAAAAAGAATCATTTTTAAGAAATAACCTTACATTCATATGTTAATAACAATTTTGCCATGCTGAGGTGTCATCACATGGTTCACTCTCAGAGACTTTTTGAATTTNTTAGACAAATGTTACTAGAGAATTTACAAAATATGTCATTGTATATTTGGTTAGAGAATGATATATTTATTATTAATTTAATCAACAAATTATTATTAATTAAAATTACTTTATTTCTATTTCCTTATTTGGTAGTGACGAAATTTATGAGTCAATCAATCAGTAAAATATAGA
>OVBJ01001788.1:0-23895 GCA_900406535.1 Noccaea bulbosa | reverse complement strand
TTAATTCCGGGTTTAGTGCCGGGTTTAGTTCTGTTTGGACACAGGGATATCTCCTTTGTTAAGTTGAAATCCTTATTTTGTACTTTTATTTTAATAGTATAGATTAATGCAAGTAAAGATTCGCAAAGAAAAAAGAAAAAAGGTTTACAATGGTCAATGGAGAGAGTTTTTTAATCATGTAGGGAAGAATCTTATACCAAAAATGTGAAATTACCCTTAACTTTGTTTTTCACAAGAAATTGAAAGATGCCTAAACTCTGTTAGTATTTGAGTTTTGTCAAAATTCTGATGGAAGAAACTGTACTGTAGAGACGGGAAAGACAAAATTAGGCCAAGTTCCACTGTGGCACCTGTGGAGTATTATGGCATGCGATGGATGACTTTTACTACTGTTTGACAATACAATTTAACATAAAATTGTCTTCTTCTCTTCCACTGTGGAGTATCATGGCATGTTTTAATTTCTGCTAATATTTTCCCATTCACTCAACAATCAACACTCAACACTCAACACATTGAGTGCAGAAAGTAAACAAACAAAAAAAAAATAAAAGCAAATGTATTTGTTACCCGATAAATACCACACATTATGCGTAGCCCCATGTGGTGGACGACTCTTTCATTTCATTATGAATTTATGATAAAAAAAGGTTTCTAGAACAAAAAATAAAGTAAAAGACACAAACAAAAGTAAAACATTTCGAGATAATGTTTAATTGATGAGATTTTGTGAGTGGTAAAAATCAGCTGTTATGCAATGAAACTCCTTTAACCCAAAATCTGCTGACCGCTGCTATGTTCATAAAACTCATATCGATAATCTAAAAGATAAACAAGCCCTTCTATATTTGTTACTTAATAAAAATAAAAACACTATAAAATAACTTTCAAACAAAGTACAGTTGAAGATGTAAAAAGAAAACAATGAAATCTAAAACCAATAGAAACAAATTCAAATTCACGATGTAATCAGTTTTTATAGTATCTTTTAATAAGTATCTATAGGTTTCATTTCATCCACCTATTATACAATTTACCATACATGTTTGAAATTTTTTTTTTTACTTTGTGACATAAATATTTAAATTTGAAATTAGTAAAAGCATGCTTTTTGTTTTTGTTTTTTTACAGGTTTATCTCTAGGAATTTTGAATTTGGCCATAGTGATACCGCAGATGATCGTATCAGTCAGAGCCCGACCTTTCGACGCCTTTCGACCAAAGCCAACAGCTATGGGAGGATTACATTAGTTTATTATGTTTAATTTTCTTATCAAACACATCAAAATACAGTATTGTTGTATCAAACCATAAAAAAGGCAAGTGATAAAATAAAGTAATATTGGGTCGTTTGTATTTCATCCTTCTTTTAGTTTTGTTGTCTTTGTTACCAATATGGCAATATCAATTTGAAATATATTTTAATTTATTTAGTTTTGGCCATCAGTAAATACACGTTTGACTACTTTTTTTTTTTTTTTTAAAGATAGTCCATTAAACTAATAATAACACATATTTTATTGTTAGATTTAAGACTTTTATAAAGCAATCATATAGTGCTTTCAGTTTTAAGCATATGATTGTAACGAAGAGAATATATATTAGCAAAATATGATAATATTGTCATATTTATTATGTTTTGCTTGTGTTTTGCTTGTAAATTGCTTATAATTTGCTTATTTTATACTTATTTTTGTGAATTTATTTGTGACAACTCATTTTTTTTAATATTAGAAGTGAATTCAACTACAAGTCTACACACGACAATCGAGACTCGAAAGAAGCTAAAACAGAATAGATCATTTGCAAAGACAAAAAAGCTTTATCAACTGCATCAATTTTTTTTGTTAAAAGTGTTTATATAGCATTTTTACATCGGAAAATGACCAGATCAAGTTAAAGAAACTATAAATCAAACAAGTTAATACCAAATCAGAGGTGAAGATGATCTGGACAGTCCAAATCGATTTCAGTCAACGAACTTTGTACTGAAAAATATGCCAAGTTTCATATAGCACATTAACATAGATCAACTTCACTTAAAATTCCTAAAAAGAAAATGGCCACAGAAAATCACTACGGAATAATAATCTATCTTAAGTGACAAACGTTCCAGGTCAGGAAGAGGTTTAAGAAAAAAAAAAAACTAAGAAAGAGAGAGTATCAAAGAACATATAGAATTTACAAAGAAGAATTAAACCAAGCAAAAAGGAAGACATGGACGCAAACGCCATATAATGGAAAACGCTGAACGTTGATCTAAGTGAGTTTTCGCCACATAGAACCTTTGGAAGCAGTTAAGCACTTGACTCTCGGGAATACAAAGCCTGTCTTTGGAGGGTTACCATCTACAAGTGTGTTCTCATAAATTTCTTTGCACTCTTGTACCACCTGTTCTCATCATCACCATAACAAAACCATTTCGCTATTATGAATAACTCTTCGTTTTCAAACAAAACTCTTTACGGATTCAAAATCTCGTAACAAACAAACCTCTTTTGTGTCCTTTCTTGGTATGCCTTCACGCAGTGAAACAAGCTTCTCCACGACCTCGGCCTGCGATTTTGTATATATCAGAGATTATGTGTGTAAAGAACAAATGATTTTGTAAAATCACGAGTAAGCTTTGTTTATTTGATAATTATGTACCGGGCAGTCAGGCTGGTGCTCAAGAATGTTCGAGTACACGAGTGTAAATGCATCAAGACTCTCTGCGGATGCAAGTTCTCTCAGATCACTCATTATTCTGATTCTGCTCTCCACTTTCTGTACCACAATCCCGAGTGGATACATTAAGCAATGAGATTTTAAAAAAAAAAAAAAAATCATTCAGGTTTAAATGAGTTAAGTACTAAAACAAACTTACAGATGCACTTATATACTCCCTAAAGAAGTCCATGAGAACCTCCTCGTCAAGCCTCATCCGTTCAATAGTTTCTTCCTTGATGTAGTTTTTCTGGAATTACACGCGTCAAACCCCAAGGCTCAGTGGTTATGTATAACGATGAAAGTTAAATACCAGAGAGTAAATGGGTAAACAAACCTGTGTTAGGAGATGATCAACATAAACAACGACTGTTTCTTCCAGACAAGCTTCGACAAATCGTCGAAATGATCTTTCTTCGACATACCTGCATCATCACCATTCACACCACCAAGACGTTAATAGAGTTGTAATGATACCAAGTTCTGTCACATGAAAGGGGACACGGAACACTTACATTTTCACATCTGTGAAATAATCACCAAAAGTTGCCACGAGGTACTCGGTAACCTGTCCCTCGCACCATTCTATAAAGTAAACAGCAAGGTTAAGAACAAAACCATAGGAGGACCAAGCCAAGAACAAGTATCGAGTATATATATATATATATATATATGTATGTCATCTCGCTGAGAATTCAGATGTCAATGGTGCTGTTTTAGGAGGAAAGGAACAAAGAAGGATGAAAGAGCGTAACATGATTTTTAAATGATTGCGTTATAAGTAGCAGAACTATGATAGCAGACACATGTAGGAAATCTGATGCGGATGAAAATAGACCATTTCTATTAGAAATCAAATGGAAACCAGTAGTAGAAGTAACAAGGAGATGACAAAGGTAAATACCTTTCTGGTAAAGCTTGACAAGTAATTCCTGAACTCCTGGATCCTCAAAGATAACACGAACTGTTTGGTGAACTGCTTCCTGCGATCAAAAGACAAGATGCCACTTGTGTAAAATCCAACATAAATCTTTAAACTTTAAGGCTTGCAAAATCAGGTTAATTTTTCATATCAACAGCCATCCAGGCAACTACAAGGCCAGACAATACAGAGGCAAGAACTACATCTGGATTGAAGACAGGTGAGATATAGGAATCTCTAACGTACCTTAGCCACCTCCAAGAAACCTTTGCAAGTGTCTTCAAAATTCACCTGGCAGAAATACTACATTAGAATAGCATTTTCCTAGCATGCAAACGAGGGTGCAAGCGGATATAGATGTGGAGTATCAAGGGACTGAGGGTTGGCACGATGCAGTGGAATTTGAGACTTCCGATCAAAAGAATAAATTGCCAGAAGTTGAAATCAGAACATGGAAGTTGGATTACCTGCTCCGCATAGTTCTGTGGAAGAGCTTCTAAAGTGCTATTACTCAACTCCATTGCAAGGTCATAGCAGCGAAGGTTGTTGTTTATCTGTATGAAGTATTAACAAATATAAATCTTCATCGAAAACAGGAGAGTGGTAACAATACCATTTAAAGAGTCATATGTTTTGACATACCATAGCGCAGAGAGGTTCCAGACCAATATCAGAAGCGGGTTCTTCAACTCTCTTCTTTTCAGCTGCTTGAAAATCAATCATAACCTGAAGTAATCAGCAATGTCAATCACTATGCTACAAAGCCTACGAAATTAACAAGGTATAAAATTAAGATCAAAATGAAATCAGCTTACAGCACAACGAAGAGGAAAAAGGTAAAAAAGAGAGAGACAGTAAATGGAACTGGACGTTAGCGTGGGATATAACGATTTGAAATTGCTGAGCATATAAAGTCAATAGAAAGCCTGAGTAGGGAAATGAATTATCTCCAATTCTAACCCCTTTTAGTTTAAAGCCAAACAAAGAAATTTGGGAGAAACCAAAAAAAATGTATATACAATCTCTGACTTGCCTGAATAATAGCCAAAGCAATCCTGTACAGCATAACATCGGTGCTATTATCTCTGACAATTTGCACTTGCTCTCCAAGTATTCTGAATAAATCTACAGCAGCCGGCGTGTATAATTTTCCTTCCTCTGTTTTCTTAGGTGGTTGCACCTTATCCGCCTCAAGGATATTCATGTACCATTTCTGCAACCAAAGAGGATAGTCAACTAAAATTTAAGCAAAAAGAAGTATTATAATTGTAAGCCTCAAAGCAAGCAGAGAAGATCAAACGTGCATGTCATTACCTTCGTTGTAGCTTGCATTCTTTCAACATATGCATTCATTAGAGGATCCATTGAACCACTCTCAGAACACACTTGAGCTAGTGAATCATCAACACCAAGTGCTATCAAGTTTTCTTGGTACTCTACCACCCAACCAGTAACCTAGCAAGATCCAAAAGAAAAAGAGAACATACATCACTCTCTATAGGATATCTGATGCACAGAGACAGAGTAAAACGAATGAGGCATATTGATGAGCACACAGTGTTAAGGCATGAATACAAAGGTGGACAATAACTTATGTGGCAGCCACAAAATATAACCCCCTTTTAATTTTTTCAATGGTGTTCCCTGTCAGATAACTTGAACTAACTTGACATTTGCTTACATATCATGCACGGCTGATTAACAATGTCAATGATATTCGGCCAGAAAACACAAGCTAAAGCACCAAAAGACATAAGAAACAACATGGCAAGAACACTACTAAGAAATAAGCTTTACACACCTTTAATATCTCTATATTTGTCAGATCATTTGCCCTGTCACTGAGCAATCTGAGCATTTGAATGAATCTCTCGGTATACAGGTTCACCATAAGCTGAAATATCTCATATCTGCCGACAGATTAAGATTGCAAAGATTATCACTTTTCCTTGGGGAAATGGATTAAGATTTTAAGCTGCAATCTTTCATTGTTCTAGAGGAAAACAAAGGAAGTTGGTATAGGAAAAAACCTCGGAGGAAAACAAGGCGCCACATAGTCATAAATATCTCCAAGTTCTTCTCCAATCTAGTTGTCAAACAAAGAAAGCATTAAAGAGTCCCAGTTAATTAAGGAAAATAGTTGTGAAAGATAACAGAAGAAAACAAGGTTGACATCAATCATTGGATATTAACGTCTATGGAACAGGAACAGCTTTATAAGATGATCAGGTCTATTGCGAATGTTTGCGAAAAAATAATAACATACTGGATCATCAACCATATTCATTAAAAAACAAAAGACAAAGACTTTTAACTAATTTAGTTAACTAAAGGAGATCTCCTGGACGCCTAATAGTAACACAAATCTATCAAATAGTTGAGTAACAAGATCATGAACTTCAGAAAAGAGACAATGAAGAAGAAGAGTTTGCAAGAGAGGGGATAAGTAGCACAAACCATTCTAGCTTCCTCCAAAGCTGCTTTTAGGTCTTCAAATACAAGCTGGTCAATAATTCAGTGTTAGGATGACCTCTCAAAGAAACACATCCTTTTACCAAGTGAAAATTTTCAAAAGTAAAGTGTTACCTTCAAAAGCCTGTTGAATCGATCTTCTACTGACTTTCTAATCTGCTCGTAGCATTTATCCTTGTAGCCTTTCCCTTGGAATTTGAACTTCTGTTGTGCAAGACCCTTTGACGAAGCTGACGTTGTAGTAGATTTTCTGGATTCAACACAACCAACATAGTCACAAGTGATTGTGTGGACTTCAATAAAATACCACTGCTTTTCAGGAGACTAGATCAATGTATAACTTATCTTGGTTAAACCCACAGTGAAAAGGTGAAAAAGTGAAAGAAATTCTGAGACAACAGATCAAGAAGAAAATAAACAAAAACTTGATAGACTCACTTGCCAGGCCTTCGAGGATTTGCTACAGATGCCATCGCACCTTCTCCCTCAGCCTCTGCTGCTTCTTCAGCAAGTTGTTGGTCAAGAATTTCTTGCATCTCAACAACCCTTTGACAGAAGAGAGCATTGTAAGTTAGCACCGGCATAGGAGACATCATCCCGTGTGTAGGGAACTTTAAATGCCAGCATAAAATTTCCTTGATATTGCAATGTACGTTGCATGAAACTAGAAAGAGACATTTTGCTTGTTCATAAATGGTTGTCACGATAACACAATAACTTTATTATCCTACTTTACCAATTTGGACTGGTCTTGATACTAATCACCAACAAATATTTAAACATAATCTTCCTGGCTTATTAAAATATATATGCTAGCAACAAAATTACTGAAAAGAAGCTTTATTGGTAACATATGCAATAGACAAAGATGAAGAGTGTCGCTGGTGTGAAATTATACCTCAAAGCACGAACCAGCGTTTGGGGACTGCAGAACAAAGAGATACATCAGTAACAGAGTAAAAGTAGTTAATCAGTAATTTTGAGATAAACCAAAAAAAAATTGTATTTTGATATCTTAGCAGAATTATGAGCTTAACAACTACGACCTGCTTATTTCAACAAGAAGAAAAATCCAAATGTGTACTTAAGCCCCAAGGTCTGGCTGACAACATAAAACAGAGCATTACGTAAACTATGTAAAGCTCTGTTTTAAATGCTCATATCAAGCTACTAAATAAATGGTACAGGCCAACTACGTTCCTCTCATCCATTGTTTTCTTCCTTGATCTAATTAGCTTACTAGCCTCATTCGTATCAGATACCAGCAAGGATCATAATACTAATATGATGCGGTAGAGATTAACAGAACTGGAATTAGACAGAGAGGTTTAGCATAACCATATATTTACTCAATTACCTTTCTTTAGAAAGTTTGTAAAAGTTGGCAACGTGACCCCATAGTGTCTTCTCAAAAGTTTCCCATGTTCTATCAACGTCTTCAAAATACTCCCTGAACCCATCAAAGCAACTCTTCAGAAATTGGCGTGGTAATGTAAAAAGAAAGATAGTCCAGAGGCGGGATCAAATCATCATAGGCACTATCAAAAGAATAAAATTTCCGTGTACTGCTTATTTACATAAGCATCGAGACCTAGTTTCCTTCATTACCAGCCCAGTAGCTCTTGAATTAAAGCTTTCACTTCATCTAAGTACGAAAAGCAAAATAAGGAAAAGAGTGGAATAAATACAAACCTTAGCCTCCCAACCTCCTCTCCAGCAGCTGCTAAGGCAAATCTCCTTTTACCATCGAGTGCTGTTAGTCTCTATTGAAGAACAAAAAGAATGTTATGTCTTACACCTGTCATTCACTTTCTCAAAAAGTGATGCAGTCAGAAATGCCTGGAATCCATGGGAAGAGGACTCGTCCTACCTCGTAGGTGTTAACAATTTCTTTATCATCACTCAGAGACTCCCGAGCAGCAGCAGCTTCAACAGAAATCGACATCATACCTTCTACATCCTAGATAAAGACAGTGTTGTACAAAATTAGTTGATATAAACATGGAAGCATTTAAACAACTGAGACGACAGTGGAGAGCTATAAGTTTTCGAGTTCAAGATTAAGTTAGAAGGACAACACTGAACCATAAACTGTTTGAGCAATAGAATAAAAGCTCCTTGGCATATCTACCTTTAAAGTTTTGTTTAGATTATTCCTGGCATTACTCAGCAGCTTTATTTGGTCATGATTGTCAATCAAAGTTTGGCATTCCTGACAAAGCCTGTGGCACAATCAGTGAAGTTAGAGGAAAAACACGCGAAAATTGTCAACTCAGCTTCACGAAACTCTCGCCAAATCTAAAACATACTTATCGATAGAAATGAAATTGTCCCGCAGTTCATAAATGGTTTTCTCGGATGAGGAAAGCGATTCCAACCCATCTTCAGCTTGTTCAACCTGCAGTTTTTCAGCATTGATTATTTAACAAAATATTGAAAAACAAAGAGCTATAACACCGGATTAAAGCTTTACCTGCTCAGCAACCATGGTACTAAGCTGCGCATCATTTGCCTAGACAAAGAAACAGCAATATCACCAGTAAGCTCATACCAGTAACATTTCCAGAAGAATTCAGGATAAATTTATCAAAACTTAACGATTCAAACCCAGCCTCGGTCAGTAATAACTCTAATCTTAGTGCAAGCGATATTTCTAAGCCAATATAGTTCCGATTGCAATTGCAATTGAAGAGCAAGACGGCGAACCTGTTGACGAGCGATGTAATCGGCCTTGATTGAAGAAATAGATTGCAAAAGCTCCGGTAAGGGCAAGAGCTTCGCAACCTCCCGTACGGCCGCCTCCTTGGCTTCCACACCGAGATCCTCGACCATCATCTTCGCTAGATCACCTTAATTTAGAGCTCCGATCCTAAATTGAAGACCGTCTCTGCGAAAACAAAAGAAAATTTATCAAAGCCTTCGAAACTATCACTATAACGCACAGGGAGAGATCTGACACAGAAATGTAAAGGCTAAATGGACGCAACCGAAGAAGTAATTGAGCAAATTCGAGAGCCGAGTGAGATTCACGGCGCTTACTTCGTCGTTCTAGATTCTCCTTGGCTGGTTTTGAAGATCTCTTTGAGAAGAATGGTGTTGAAGATAGATCAGGTGGAAGAGCAACCTCCGGAACGGAACGAGTCTCGTCGACTCGCGGCTCTATTGGAAAGTTCGGAAACGCTGAAATCCTCACCTCGCTCGCTTTTGATTTTTTCCTTTTTTTGACAGCTGTTGTGGATTTTTNTTTTTGGTTTTTTTTTTTTTTTTTTTTTTTTTTTTTTCAGTTGCTTTTAAATTTTAATGCGATAAATTGATGTTTTCCCGCAAACGCTAACGCTGACGCTGGTCCGGTGAACAAAACGCATACACGAGGACCATAAAATCCGATTCGGGTCGTTCTAGAAGAAGAAGATAAACGTTATGTATGTTGTTTTTGGAATTGGTAAACATTTCCCTTTCATCGTTAATTGATTTTCTCAGTCACAATTATCTGCAAACGCCATATTTATGGACGGTTGCGATTGCATAAATTTGGTACTGATAAAAAAAGTCATTGCTTACATACAGTATTAAAATGCTCTAAATTGATTGATCATATGACAAATGCAAATATTCCATACTAGTGGAGACTGGAGGTAGGCCAAGATATCTATAACGTTAATACATGTATAGATGTTTGTCGTAGTCTCGTATGTATACAGTATTTTGTTACATATATATTCGTTACACTAAAATAATTGTAAACTAACGTAAAAAGATTCAATAAACCAAACCAAATTTTAATCAGAACACGATTGGACAATTTATAATTTTATAATTAAGATAACACGGAAAGATTGGTGCTCTTTGTGTGACGCAGAAAACCCGAAAAATACCAGTAAATGTCAAAAGAGAGAACAGACGAGAAAGTATAAAGAATGTGAGCGGAAAAAATGAGAAGAACCAAATAATCGTCGTTGTTCGCAGTCTCACCAATACATACAACGAATCCTGCATTATATTCAAAATCACACGAACGATCGGCGAAGAAAAATACAAAATCTGCAGTTTTTGGAAGAGATGATGCATCTCCTTCCTTCTCCGCCAGTCGTCTCTTTTCCCGCCAATCCTAGTCTACTGCTGGTCTCACCACCGTCTTGTTCGCCGCGAAGAGTGAGCTCCGCCGTCGTTTCAGCTGCCTCCAGAGATGTAGATAGCTTCACGAGTAAATCCGGTTATTTGTTCAGTCTCAGCGCCGACGAGGCCGATTCCTTGTCCGAGTACAATTTTGCCAGGATTGATGCGATGTATAAGAAGAAGCCTCTGATTCTGCTCCGCCGATTAGCTCAGATCGGGACTACGTTTGGTTTCTGGTTTGGGCTTCGCTTAGCCGACGAGGCTCTAGATCGCTCTGAGCAGATGTTCAAGGTATTTCTCTAATTTAGCTCGCTTGAATTCGTGATGCTCTCCAATGTTTTTGTTATCATGTATCGTTTCACGACTGGTTCTAATTAGGTGCGAGCAGCGGAGCTTAGGAAATTACTGGTGGAGCTAGGTCCGGTATGGCTTCTCTCTTTCTCTCTGAAGCTTAACTATGCAAATTCTTTGACCAGTTCATGAAATTGCTCAATGCGAGTGTTCTTCTCTCTTTCGGTGCTCAAATGTGTTTCAGGCGTACGTCAAAATCGCTCAGGCCGTTTCGTCTCGTCCGGTAAGCTTACCGTTCTGTAATCTTCAGGCTTTCTTAATATTGTTGACTCTCGTTTCCTCGAGCATTCTGGTTGTTATTGATTTTAAGATTTGGTTTAATCATCAATAGGATTTGATACCTCCTTCATACTTGGATGAGCTCTCTCTGCTACAAGATCAAATCACTCCGTTTTCGACCCAAGTTGCTTTCAGTATGATAGAGGATGAACTAGGGCTTCCTATAGACGAGATTTTCTCTGAGATTTCTCCAGAGCCTGTAGCTGCAGCGTCTCTTGGGCAGGTACTCAGGAAGCATGTTCTTGATTGTCTAGAGCTTATCCTAATGATAGTATCTTATTCCCGTTTTATATCTGGTCCACATTTCAGGTATATAAAGCTAGGCTCCGTAGAACTGGACATGTTGTTGCTGTCAAAGTGCAGCGGCCTGGTGTGCGAGCTGCTATTGCTTTGGACACACTAATTCTGCGATATATAGCGGGTTTGATTAAAAAGGCTGGGAGATTCAACTCAGATCTCCAGGTGACGTGAAACTTGTATATGTCTTCCTTTGAATTGATAAACAATTGTCGTATGTCAACTTTACTTAAATTTTTGAGATTTCCTTAATTATGCAGAAGAACAATTAAAATGTGGTGAAACTCTTACTCTAGTAATCATTTTAGAGGGGTCATGTAGAAATTTTTTCGATACTTTGGATGATTCTGATTCTCACTTGTACTTTAGTTACAGGGTATTGTTAAAACGTTCCAATGATGAAGTGTGAATTTCATTTGCAGGCAGTTGTTGATGAATGGGCAACAAGTCTGTTTAAGGTAAAGGATCCACTCTTATCACAAGTCGTTTTCTATGTTTTGCGTAGACATTTTTATTCCGATTCATTAAGTATATTTTGCTTACAATAAAAGTGGTAAATTCTTGATGCTTCTCTTCTCTGTTCTCCGTCACTGAGGATAAAGACTGTCAGAGTGTTTAAAATAATTAACGATTTAAGGTGCTGGAATGGATAAATTCCATCTCTGCTATTATGTGAAAGATGGATAGATGCTAACAATTCGTTAATGTCTTGAAAGATATTTTAGTTGATGCATTTAAAATTTATTGTTCGAGGAATATCTTAGAGCTTTATATTGAATACAGGTAAATCACCTTGAATGCAGGAGATGGATTACGTGAAAGAAGCTCAAAACGGAATACAATTTAGGTAAAGCCTGCTAATGTTCGAGTCTTGTCTAACCTTTTTGATCCCCTATATATGTTATATATGTTATGGCTATGATCAAACATTATATATTATCGGTCTGAGCTATAAATCATGTGGTATTTTGTCTAGCTGTGGTACTTGGCCAAACATGATATTTATGTCTACAACATTATCAGCTCATCTAATGGTTAAATCTTCGATAAGGGATTCCCTAAAGTAGCATTCTGTATTCCTGAATAGGAAGTTGTATGGTAGCATCAAAGATGTCTTGGTTCCAAAGATGTACACAGAGTATAGTACCAGCAAGGTTCTTGTAATGGAGTGGGTGGAGGTATGAAGCCAAACGTTTGCAATTAAAGAATCATTTTTCTGGTTTTCATCAAAGAGTTGTATATGTTTCTTATGGCTTTATGGCTTTAGGCCAATTTTATAGTTCTTAATTCCGTGTAGTCTACTTTCTGTATCACTGCAGGGTCAAAAGCTTGCTGAAGTTAATGATCTTTATTTAGTTGAGGTTGGCGTTTACTGTTCGTTTAACCAACTTCTGGAGTATGGATTTTACCATGCCGATCCCCACCCTGGGAATTTTCTCCGCACATATGATGGGCAACTTGCATACTTAGGTATTTCTCGATCTCAATGCTAACTTTGAAGTCTTATGTCTACAAACTAAAGACATATTTTATTGTCGTAAGAAGTATCTTTTGCTTTTAGCTTATTGAACTTTTAGTTTGTTTTGCTGCCAGATTTTGGTATGATGGGGGACTTTAGGCCAGAATTACGTGATGGATTCATGGAAGCATGTCTTCATCTCGTAAATCGTGACTTCAAAGCGCTGGCTAAGGACTTTGTAACTCTGGGGTACTCTGGTCATTTGTCCATCTGAATCTGAACTTTCAACTGGTGACATTTGCTAATCTTATCTGCACAACTTCTATAGGCTTCTACCACCAACAGCTGAAAAGGGCGCTGTGACGAAGGCTTTAACAGGTCCGTGCTTACTTTCGGTTTGGAAAAGAGTGTTAGCACTGAAACTTCTGGTTGTGTCCTGAAACAATTGCCTCCTTTCTCTACAGATGTTTTTCAAGGTGCAATTTCCAGAGGAGTTCGCAATATAAGTTTCGGTGACCTGCTTGGCGACTTAGGAATAACAATGTACCAACACTTTTACTTCAACTAATCCATGCTAAACAATTTTATAAGATTCTTATTCTTACCAATATATCGCTGGGGGAGGGACATTTGAAGAGCTCTACTTGTATATTTTACGGTTACTTATTAGATGCTGGTATTCATTTGTCAAACTTTCAGGTACAAATTCAAATTCAGAATACCCCCTTATTTTTCTCTCGTTATCCGCAGGTACTTTCTCTATCTTTTTCCGCGTACTTTGCTTGTATGATGAACATTCTTGTTTTGACCTGTCTGAGATTTTTCAGACTTTTAAGTCTGAGCTTTTGTACAAGATTGTAGGTCCAACTGGTCTATGCGTTAAATGATTAATTCAGTTTATCCTACATTTATTCTCAACTACGGCTTATGTATGATTAGTCTTTCTCTGTCTATTGAGAAAGCATTCGCATAATTTCTGGTTTCTCATCTTTGATTCCTCAGTCTTGCTGTTTTGGAAGGCATTGCCATTGGTATAAGCCCAAACTACAAGGTTTTGGGCAGTACATACCCTTGGATTGCAAGAAAAATTCTAACTGACAGCTCTCCACAGCTGAAAAGCTCTCTTCAAAATCTTTTGTATGAGGTACTAAACAATCTTCAGATTGGACATCCTCATTTTGCATTCTGTTTCTTTCTGAACGTGCTTTTCTTGCTATGTGTCTCTACCAGGATGGTGTTTTTCGAATTGACCGTCTCGAATCTTTGATTACCGAGGTGAGGCTGGTTCTAATCCCTTTCGTTGTTTGACTATCTATGGGTTGCAGAATGTACAAAAGGTTATTGTGAACATTAGTACGCCAGTTTCCTTGTTGCTTGTTATCAAGTCTTTGGTTTGGAACTGGGTATTTAGGCTAACTTGATGAGGCTATGTGGTGAACAATGGTGAATTAGTCAGTAAACAACTGAATAATCATACAACTAGATGGCCTAAGAGCCAAGCAAAGACTGTGAAATCTGCATGATGATTTGGGTGAAAAATATACAGGATCATTACAAAAACGTCTACACTCAAGAATAACTTGGGTGTTATAGGGGTTTTAAGAATAGCATTTGGTATTTTATTGACATCTACTTTCTTTAGTCTCTTAGGGCAGAGACGGCATTAGTTCAGAAACCGGTGGAGGGAGGAACAGACTCTAAGATCGTCATTAAGCAAATATTTGCTTTTACTTTCACGGAACAGGTATTTTTAAGCAGTAACTTCCCTACTAATGAAACAAATGCTACAACTACTTAAATCTTGTAACATTGAACAGGGTTCTTTTGTAAGAGAAATCCTTCTTCAAGAACTTGCTAAGGTGAGGATATTAAATGTCTTTTCAGCTAAGTTATTCGATAAAAGAAAAACAGTTCAGTCTTTATGTGATAATAATCGAAATCCCTTTCACAAATTGCGTGAAAATATCCTCCTATTCTTTGTTAATCATAAGTATTTGTTATCTTTTGATGCTTACAATTAGTATTCAACAGGGTCTTGATGCATTGGGATTGGCAACTTTGGACTCTTTCACATCTATGCCATTTTCTGGTTCAAGACCATCCACTTCCTTGACAGAAGAAGACATAACAAACCTTAGAACCTTCTATCGACTCATCTCATTGTTCTCAGGGATGCAAAAGGAAGAAAGCGTAAGCACGGTAAGTTTTGGAAAGTAAATCAAATGTTGTTTTTTTAGCTGTTTTTTTTTTAATCTTGAATGTGTGTTTCGCATTAAACTTGTTGCAGCAAGTAAACGCGGTTACTAAGTATGGTGAGACAAACACGCCTCTAGCTGAGGCATCACTCGTCATGTATCAACTTCCATCGGCTCAAGAGATGCTTCCGATTCTCTCCATCTTACCCGAGGTGACAATTTAACGCTTTCAATTGTTGCAAACTCGATTTGAATAGTCTACATATCTGTATTTATTTTATGATTCGAATGAATGTTGCAGCTTCCTCAAGAGTCGCAACAGAGGTTGCTTCAGTTGCCAGGTGACTTGGTTGGAAGATTAGTGTCTCGAGCTTTCGCTAGAACCATTCGTAGAATGTTTCTTTAATGATTGTCCGATCATATGAAACGCTTGCAGATTTATGACTGCTAATTTATTCATCAAACGCAATACTGTAATACCTTATAATCTCCATTGCTGTAGGAGTTGTATTGTTTTTTTACTTTTATTATGAGAATCAGTAAATTCTCCGTTTTAACCCCAAACTTTGAACAAGATTGTTTGTTGACTTTTCCGAAAGAGTATGTGTAAGCTTAATCGTAATTCTTGTATTGTGAAAAATAAATTGTTTATTCATTTGAGTAGCAAAATCTTCACCGATGACCAAACGGTCCAAATCAGTGGTCACAGAATAAAAACGAACGAAGCAGTTTACTTAAANACTTAAACAAAAAAAAAAAAAAAAAGAAAAAAAAAAAAAAAAGAGAGAGATAGAGAAGGACGCAGTTGTTCTTAGACTTTGAACATGCAACTTTCTTTTTTCCCTTTATATTTTGATGGCTGGATAGTTCTTCTACAAGATAAACTCAGCACAAATAATAAATGCTACACTAATAGTACAATCACCTCACCAATTCAGGTGAGAGAGCCTTCTTCTTTCTATGACGCAGCCGACAAAAAACAATGCAATCTCAACCTCAATGCTATGAAGGCTGCTGCATCATGTGGTCTTGCTTGAGCGCTTGTTGCAGCTTTAGGACTTCTTGCTGTTGCTCTGGAGTCAGCATCCTTAGCTGTTCCGGTGTCAGGTTCATTACTTGCTGGAGCAGTGTTGACTGAACATCGGGGGTGAGTTGTGTCTGCAGAAAAGAGAATCAATCAATCAATCACGGATCATAAATTTTGCATTTAGAAAGAGAGCTCTTTTGTGTACTAGATGTGAACGATTTCTCATCCAGTTAAGCTTTCATTGATAAATAAATACCTGAGGCGCTTTCTCCTGTAACTGTACTTGATTTGGTAGCATTGAGTTAGACGCAGGACCTCCGGGGAATGAAGCGATTCTCCTATCGTCCACTTTCATCATCTTCGATGGTCTGTTTAATGATTGATGAGGTCCCTCGTTTATCCTTTTGCCATAATTTAGTAATACTGTTTGCCCACTTTCCTGTAAAGTATATAAACACAGACGTGAAGTAATCTTTAGAGAAAATCCGAAAAGCAAATCAGAGAAACAAAATGACTAAAGCAAGTAACTAGTCCACACTAAGCACCCTTCGATGGTATCTAGCTATCTATATTTGAAGTTTAATTAATCACTTAACGCAGTCCTTTCGTATGTGTACTAATAACACCACATTTGAATACTATGGTGCTAAACTATGTAAGGACTGAACTGAATCTGTATCACCATGGCTACATTCTCTAAAAACATAGGTATTGTGGAAACTCACCTGCATCGCCGTGTTTGATAATGCTGGGCGAGGTGCTTGAGATGGCTGGATAGCACTATTCGGAACTGAAGTCTGACTACTATAACTCATGCTGCTGGAACCTGGAACGATTTGTTTTTGGCGTTGGAACGGGGCGATTTCGCTTTTAACTAGGGATCTAGGAGGAGGATTCACAGAAGAAGGACCTGGTTGTGCTACTAGTTGTTGTGGAATCTGACTAAAAGGTTGTTTCGAAGGCTGTTGAACGGGAAACTGACTATGGGGAGTGCGACTTAGCTGCTGCGGCCTTTGTGCCGGTGGTGGCAAAAGGTTTTGACTAGATGGTAGTGTGTCTTGAATTAAAGGCCCTGTCATATGATTTGGGGCCTGAATAATATTTGGCGTATGCAACTGCAGAATTCAAGAACAGAAATAGTCCTCTTAGGACATAGACAGAGAAGGAAGAACACACAAAACAGTTCATTTAAGATGAAAAACTTACGACTTGTGGACTCACAATCCGAAGCATTATCTGTGCCTGCAAACAGTAGATGAAGTAATGGTTTAGAAGATGGTGTAAGAATCATAGGAGCTATTAGTCAATAAAGAAAAATGAGAGACCATAAAACAGTAAAACACCCTGGAAGATACAATAATCAGCTAGTTGAGGAGCAATTAACGTCAGGAAACGCCCAGATAAATTTGTCACGTTAGGTAGGAATGTTAAAAAACTGAAGTCTAGTATAGCATAAATATCTTCCAAGAGCTCACTTTATACATAGAAACTATACAGATTGTTCCCTCCTAGTTCCCATGACTCACCAACAACTAACTTATAAGAACATCAGCAAGAGTAATACTAGAGTCAAATGAGTTGCAGAAACAGGGGATGGGTAAATACCAGGAAAACAGCCTTCAGCAACTGAGGTTTTGAGACCAACAACTGTCGAGTTTGTTCCTTATTCTGTGAAGCCATTAACTGACAATTGCGAAAACACAACCACATTACATCACTTGTTTCCAATAGTTCAACAATGCATCAAAGAAAATAAGAAAGGAAACAACCAATGTCGAGATCCACACACCTTAACGGACGATATAATTTCGGTGAGCTGACTTTTAGTCATGTTGGCAAGATGAAGAGTCAGGGGATCGCTAGCTGGAACCTGCAGCGTACCTTGTGTAAACTGCGAACCGACCTGTGGACCACCTAGCGCACCCGCCATAACAGATGCAGCGTCCATAGCTAGGTTGAGACCAACCGGCTGATGCATAGTCGAATCTAGAGGCCCTCCTACTTGCTTCTGAGACTCTGTCATCGAGCAAACCGAAAGAAAGAAACACAACGATAAGTTTTGCTTCTCTAAACACAACTGTGGTCAGTAAAGTTACAGAGACTGAAACAAAGCATACCGTTAGCAGCGGGCAAACCAGGTCCTCCTTGACCCTAAAATCAAAAATCACCATCTTTAGTCATAACCTATTGAGATGGAAGCTTTCTAAGTAGTTTGAAATCGGAGAAAAACAGCGGTAGAAGAAGTAAGAGAGGAGGAGTAAGTAACCTGATCACGAGTTTTCTCAGTTCCTTTGTCATTCTCGGCAAAATCAACTCTTAATTGACGGCCATGGATTTCGTAACTCTGAAGATTACGACGAGCACTCAACGCTGTTTCTTCGTCTTTATACTCGCAAAATCCGTAGCCTTTTGGCTTACCTGTTTCTCTATCGGTAACTAATCTGAATTTAGGAAAACAAACAGCAATCTATTCAGGCTTCTCTGATTGTTTGGTGCTTTCTTTAACAAACCCTAAAACAATTGACTCCGAATTGAATAAAGAACTGACCTAAAGGAGACAACATGTCCAACCTCGCCGCAAATATCTCTGAGTTCTTCCTCGGTAGCGTCGTAAGGAATGTTCCCAACTAAAATCGACAAATTTATAATCCAATTCGAAGAGAGTGATAAGGGGAAGAAGAAGAAGAAGAAGATGTGAAAGGAGAAGTGAGGTTACCAAAAACGCAGCGTCGTTGGGATGAAGAAGCCATTAAATTCAACAGAAGATGACGGAGAAGAAGGTGAAGCGCCGCTTCATCTTCTCCCTCCAGCAAACGCTTACTCGAATTGAATTCGAACGAGTTGAATAAGGGATTCGAAACCGCGAGTTTTGGGAAATTTCCCAGAGATCTTTCGTATTTCGTCAATGGGACTTGAATTAATTTTGTTTTGCTTACGATAATAGAATCAATCAAGACGAAAGAATTTATTATTTGCTTAATAAGTACCCAAGCGTGGCTAAAGAAAAAAATGGAAACTTGTTTAATTTTTCTTCCTCAAACTACTAACATCGGTAACAGAAATACCGAATCAATTTAGGGAAATAAGGCGAGATGACCATAAAACGGTTTATAATTTGCGAAATGACCATTACAAGGATTTGGCTCACATGAAGGCTTTCAAATCCAAAAGGTGGTGATGTCTCGTGGCATATCCATGACGAGAGATCTCTTCTTGCTCTTCAGGTTTGGCTATTTGATTTAACCAAAGATTGTCCTGTTTTCTGCATTTAAAGTAACATTGTGATCTTGAACCTGCTGATGTAGGGTCCTTTGGCTGCTCCAGTGCTTCAACACCTGACTAAAGAAGACTTGAGCAAGCTTTACTTTGGGCAATTCCAGATTCTGGACATTAATGGTTCCACATGCTTCCTTACAAGGACCGGGTAAAATGTTTTCACTGTCTGCTTTGCGTCAGATGCTATGTTATCTTTAAGTAGACAATAGCTTAAGAAGAAGACTTCTTGAAGATCTCACAGTTGATGATTCGGAGAAAAATGGTTTTGAGATCTCAGTCCCATCCAAGCACGCAGTGGATTTGTAAGTAGCTTAGGCAGTTTTTAACTGGATTGTAGCTGTGTTGATGAACAAGAAGTTAGGCAAAGTGAGTTTGGAGTATTCTGGATTTGTGTAGGGTTTTGGGATTGAGAATTCGAGACGACTCGTTAATCTAAACTCTCTATGATGTCTATTTCTTTGGTGAATTCGATTAGAAGGAGTTCACTGGTTACTGTAACTTACTTTGTTACACTGCCTATGAGCATGTATATATTTATGCTGATAGGTTTGAGCCTTGGCATATTTAATTCCACTGATTGGATTTGTCTGATTTTGCTTTCGCTGCTGTGATTGCAGATCTCAGGGACGTGGGAAACTCCAGTATCACTTCTTTTGAAGCTTACAATCCCAAAAACTTCTCCTTAGTTTTACCCACCTGCCAACATTGTTTTCTGCCCTCTTGCACCTCCTTTGTACCACTAAGCCACCCTATTTCATTCTTAGCTTGTAACATATGTATATGTTAATCCTTTTTAATCAGGATATTGAATTATCTCCACACAAATTAAACAGACTCCTAAATTCAATACTTGTGATTATGAAAACACTAGTTGCCTCTATTCATAAAAACCAAACCAGAGAAAAGCAGCAGCGGCTATTGCTATTGCAGTAGCTCGAACCATGGCTTTGAAACAACTTAGCTTGTAAAATATGGGTCCAGAAACAAATCCTTTTCTAATCAGGATATCTCCAAAGATTCCTATTGCTATTGCAGTAGCTAGAACCATGGCTATGAGGCTGCTACTTCGAGGGGAGACTCTCCCCAATATCACTTTGCACGACTTGTCAGCTACTTTGTAAAGACGACCACTGGCTCCTCCTTCAGTGATGGCTTGTTTGTTCTATAAAAAAAACATCAAAGGTTAAGGTCAGAGATGAAACTACAACCGAGTGAAATAAGTCAGCTTGGAATTACCTTTAGCCTGAAGCTCTCCATAGTTTGAGTCAGAGTGAGAGTGTTCTTCATAGTTTGAGCGAGAGCGAGAGTATCAGTCGGTGATAATAATACTTGTTTGAGGGAATGATAGTTCCGCCTCTCTACAAGCGTTTTAAGAAGAGCAACACTAGCTTCTATATTCTCCTCCGTTGTATTCTCCTCCTTTATATTCTTCTCCTTTTTCTTCTCCTTAATCATCTCCTTAATCACCATCGTAATCATAGGATGACGGTTCTTCTTCTCCTTAATCTTCTGCTTAATCTTCTGGTTAATCTTCTCCGTAATCTTCTCTTTAGTCTTCTCCTTATTCATCTCCTCACAGGTATAGATATAGTTCCACCGCTTCCAGCAAACAACGTCTTGGGTCAGTGACCACATAGCGATTTCTGCAGCTTCCTTGGCTATACAACAGGAACAGACAGGTTACTACAAACCCGGGAAGCAGAAAGCTCAAGGATCGATTCAAGGTTTTTTTTTTTTTTTTTTTGCTAATACCTTTTCCGGCTAATCTCAAAGAAAGAGTGAATATCTCTTGAATTGCCTTTCTTTTTGATAATGATGATGACAGTTTGAGGGAATTATCCTTGCATTTCTCTACAAGCATTTTAAGAAGAGCAACACTAGCGTCTACATTCTCCTGACAGATATAGTCCCAGCGCTTCCAGCAAACAACGTTTTGAGTCAGAGACCACAGAGCGATTCCTGCAGCTTCCTTGGCTACAAGAGGACTTCCTGCAACAGAGAGATTAGTAGATGGCTACAGACTCGAAGTACAAAGAGGGAAGCATACAAAGGTTTCGTGGCTTTTACTAATACCTTTTCCAGCTAGTTTCAAAGTAAAAGTGAACATCTCTTGAATGAATCGTTGCCTCTGCTTGCTTGAAGATGACAAAACGAGGGAATGAGACTCCTGTTTCTCTACAATCGTTTTAAGAAGAGCAGCACTAGCTCCTGCCTTCTCCTCATAGATATTGTACCAGTCCTCCCAGCAAATAACATCTGTTTTCAGAGAACAGAGAGCGATTGATGCAGCTTCATCGGCTAATAAACGATTTCCTGCAAATTAAAAAAAAAAAAAGCTCTCAAAGTCTATCTGAAGAAAGAAGAACAAGTCAAGGAGGTTTTTGTGTGTTACTCATACGGTACCTTGTCCAACAAATCCCAAAGAAAGAGTGAATATCTGACGAATGGCTGAGATTCTATTTATTGCACTGTTAAGAGCCTTTTTCTTCAACGAGGTATAATTTCTCACAAACCTCGTTGTTGTACCCTGTGTGCATACAGAGAGATCCATCAAGGGTGTGATCAGAATGTGAGGGACAAAACATTTAATAAAATTTTCAATACCTCTTGGGTAGTGAATCTAAGCCTGAGCAAGATCTCCAATGAAGGAGCTGGTATCAGCGGCTGGAAACCCCACATCTCTTTAACTACTGAAATCGTTCCTATTGGAAACTTCTTTCGAAGCTCTGGTTTCGCCAAGTATTTTTCAACCAAGAGCCAGATGAGATCCCTCGATCGAGGCATGATCTTGTCTTGTGGTAAGAGTGGTAACAAGAGACGCACCCATGAAAACAAGGCTGTGTTTGAATTAGAATGGGAGGCCTGTACACGTTTTACAACTTTCAGAATACATACAGTCAATACACACAAAATGTGAAGGGATCACACGAAGAAACGAACGAACCTGAGCTATCATCCAAACTGTAAGCGGAGTAGTGTCTAGGTCTCTTTTTTCTTTGTAACGACATTGCATGCCCTCCAGACGCGGCAATTGCAAAACGAAAGATTGGGGTCTGACACGCAGTACAGATGCTAATACGAAATAGATAGACGCCTAAAGAGTTGGCAAAAACACATAATGGAGTTAGGTCAAACAAAAGGTAAAAAACGTTCAATCAACACAGAGACAAAGGAAGAGGGATTACAAGAGATTGAGGACGAGCTTTTGGAGGAGTGGACAAGCTCATAGAACAGTAAATGTAATCATACGCCCAGCGTACGTAGGTAGAGAGTCGGTCACGTGAATAGTTTCCCACGTACACAGATTCTAATCTTTTGTACAAAGATTCAGGAATAAGAAGAGCCTGTTTATTTTATGAATAAACAAGCTATGAGCCTTTGATTATCAAAATTAGTATAAATAATAAATAAAATAAATAAATAGCTCACATCCGAAAGAGGGTCCTCCAATATATCTTCCCATCGAAATGATACTTTGGAAAGTACAGTGTCAAAGCAATCGTGTAATCTCCATATCCCAATACCAAAACCCTCCCTCGCTATTTGCGTCGTCTAACGAAACAGAAACAAAAACAAAAAACAAAAATTAAAAAAAAAATGGGCTATTGACGATTTAGATGAGAATAATGAATATTTTTTTTTAACATACTAGTGCCTCTTCCAGGGAAGCCGCAAGCGCTGAGAAATCCGTCCCTTGTAGAAAACCTGGTTCTGGAGGCGATTGTGGGGGAGGCGATGGTGAACGAAGCGATGCTCGAGGTGAATCGGGAGGCGATTGTTGGTGAGACGGCGAACCACCGTGGAGGGTTTGAAGGGACGGTGGAACCGATGTCTCACTAACCCTAGAACAGCCAAAGATGGTCTGTTCCAACTCTAAGATAAGTTCACTCGTCTGATTCAGAGTATCTTTACTAGACCCGAGGCAATTTGAAAATTGTTTCGGCATCTTCGGTTTCGATTCCAAAATCGGAGATTTCGCAGATCTGAAAAACTGGGGAACACAATCGAATACTTAATCCCATGTGAGGCGGCGAGGAAACTTTCCCATAAACCAATGGGCCGCCTATTTAGAAACACTTAGTGTCTGAGTTACAAACACAAGAGGAAAGAGCCAAACTTTACTGCATATATAACAATATGAAGGTGGTAAATTGTTTTACTTACTTCTGAAAAGGTGATTCTCCAGACTGTAATAGCCGCAAAAACGGATTTGAGAATACTGAATACTAAATGTAAAAAAAACGAATTAAGAAAGATAGATAAAACCTGATTCTTAAAACGAGTATGAAGAAACGGAGTCGAGATTTCTCTCTTTCCTTAATTCGAAAAATCGCCCGTAGTGTGACGGTTTAATACGATTACGAATCCCAGGATAAAACCGTGATGAAAACGATATGCAAACACTCAAATCGTAGTCTGACGAACACGAGATTCTATGAACACTCTCGAGACTTACTTGCGGAAGATGGTGTTGCAGAACTTGATTTCGAAGAGATGGCAGAGTTTTTGTTTTCCTGAAAAATTCTTTCAGCCTCTTTTAAGAAGACGATGGAGAGGGTTTTTAATAAACCGGAGGGGTACGAATTGGACCAGTCACGATGGTCTGTTGCATCGGTTCAAGGTTTCGCTGAACCAAAACCGAAATGCAATTGGTACTCCAAAAAGAATTAACTTATGGACCAAAGGTCCAATTGCCCAAGCCCAAGCCCTCGCCCCGCCCCGCCCCGCCCCGCCCGGCCCGGTTCGGTGGTGGTGGTGCGCGCGTGTGGTTGGTCCATTTATCACTCCATGTGTGT